>JAODAL010021019.1:0-68032 GCA_025379985.1 Phyllomedusa bahiana | reverse complement strand
GGGGTACAATGATTGTCAAAAGTGATTGAATCTTTCAGACCTTGAGTCAGGCAGAAAGATGGGGTTAAAGGCAATGAAGCAGACACCAATCCATATAAAGTGCATCTTTCTATAAAACATCAGAAAGCTGCTGAAAGCTGGAAATCACTTTCTATAATGAGGACAGGAGATCATGTAAGAGCAGTACAGGACATGTAGCACCGCACTGTACTGTAGAGAGGCGCTACTAGACTGCCAATTACTGCATGCACCTCACTAATACATGTAAGAGCAGTACAGGACATGTAGTACTGCACTGTACTGTAGAGAGGAGCTATTACAGTATGTTTGATACTGTCCATTAATCTAGTGTATCCAAGCTCTATCATGTATGGTACTGTCTGCTGAGCTTATGTCAGATACCATCTGCTGAACCTGTGTATCTAAATCTGTATGTGATACTGTCCCAGAGAACCACACAGCAGTACGTTCACAGATAACGGACGGGTCTCACCTCTGTAATCCGGGTGTGGTACAGGCGGCCGCTGCTCTGCATGAATTTCATTGTTGTAGCCTTCATCTGATGGAAATCCGGAGCCTAGAGGGAAAGTAAAGCACAATGAAGGGTTTATGCAGAATGAGATCTCTTATAAGCACAGTATATGGAGACTGCAAGAAAGTATTTTCAGATGGATTGGAGATATATATATATATATATATATCATAACTAAAGCAGAAGAGTCATCTCCTAGTAGTGACGGGAGCTCGTCTCCACCATGGGAGGTCTCTGCCCAAGTCACCCGGCACCATCCGGACATTGTGTTCTGACTCCGCTGACATTAGCATTAGGTTTCTATTATAAACTGAAACCACAACTCAGGGCTGGATCCATCAAGAAACGGGCAACGATAGCACTGACCGAAAACCCAGGGACGAATATTGGAGTCCCTCCTGTTGGAGCTGTATAATGTGAGATAGATAGATAGATAGATAGATAGATAGATAGATAGATAGATAGATAGATAGATAATTCACAACACTCCTTAAAGGGGTTGTCTTTTATGTTAAAGATCTTGCACAAACAAGTCACTTTGCAATATATATTCATTAGCAGTGTCCTACTTATTCCTAGATATCCCCTCTTGTATGGGCTGCATCAGCTCCTCAGGTCGCTATAGCTACAGACCTGTTCAATCTCTCCAGGTAGGCTGCCAGCACTGGTCGCTATAGCTACAGACCTGTTCTCTCTCTTGATAGGCTGCCAGCACTGGTCACTATAGCTACAGACCTGTTCTCTCTCCTGAAAGGCTGGCAAACGCTGGTCACTTTTAAACTACAGACCTGTTTATCCCTCCTTAAGGCTGCCACACTGGTCACTATAGCTACAGAACTGTTCAATCTCCCCCTGATTTGGCTGACAGCACTGGGCGCTATAGCTACAGACCTGTTCACTCTCACCTGATTGGCTGACAGCACTGGTCGCTATAGCTACAGACCTGTTCTCTCTCCTGATAGGCTGCCAGCACTGGTTGCTATAGCTACAGACCTGTTCTCTCTCCTGATAGGCTGCCAGCGCTGGTCACTATAGCTACAGACCTGTTCAATCTCTCCTGATTGGCTGCCAGCACTGGTCACTATAGCTACAGACCTGTTCTCTCTCCTGATAGTCTGCCAGCGCTGGTCACTATAGCTACAGACCTGATGTCCTCAGCAGCTCATCAATGCAGGACAGTAAAGCCAGTAAATTCAAAAACAATACTGAGAAAACAGGACTGAGGTCTGATGAATCCATGTAGTGAGACAACCGCTTTAAAGGGAACCTGTCACATAGGTTATACCCCCCTTGCTAAGGGCAGCACAAGCCAGTGTCAGACCTGCTGTTCCCAGCACTGTGTCCCTTATTCTGTAAGATGCTGGAGTTTTAGAGCATTTACCCCTCAAATCTTACTCAGAGCAGTGTTAGCTCCCCCCCACCAAAGGCTACTCCGCCCACAAGTTATTCACAGTTTCACCTATTAAAAGTAATAGGTTTGTCGTTGAGGTGGGCGACTAGCCCCGATTGGCGGGGTTTTTTAAAAAAAAATGACACTCGAAGCTCTTCGAATGACTCTTCGGGTGAAAACTGCAGATTTGAGCATTAAAAACACAAAACTCCACATCTACAGAATAAGGGGCACAGAGCTGGAAAAAAACAGTCGACACTAGCTTGTTCTTCCCCACCAGGGGCCAAAACTATGTGACGGTTCTCTTTAAGTGAAATGAAAACTCTTTTGCTTTATTTTTCATAATTGGGAAAGTTTACCAACCCCCTATGGGGCCGCTCTTGCTCTTGGGATCTCCTTAGTTACCGTATATACATTCAGTATATACCACTTCATAGTTGGGCTTCAAGCTGACCTCATTCAAATGTATATTTTGTTCATCACACAGTAACAGATCAGTGTACAAGAAACATAAACCCTAAAGCCATTCAGCCTCTAATTAACATCCCTCACTAACCAACAACCCTCGCCCACACCAAAAACATAACATTTATACCCAAATTTTCCCGGGATGAAAAATCACAGGAAAAGGGGCATTTTTACTCAAACAAAAACGAGGGCCCTCCTTTCAGCTCATTGGCTGGACAACAGACTGAACCCAGTAGGAGGCAACATAAGTCCCTGTGCTACTTGGGAAAAGTATAACATGTGCAGAGGTGCCAATAGGGCAGTACGGGCAGTCCTCCTGTCAGGGGCCCTAATCAAAAAGGGGCCCCCGAAAAAGTTTAAAAAAAAGGAACTAAATGGTGGGGGCCATTTTATTTGGCGTATGGGCCCCCGGAACAGAAATAGAGACTGGTGGCCCGCATGGCAATAACTAATGAAACAAACTCACCACACCACCCTAGGAACAACAATGATAGAAAACTGCACATTAAATTGTTACCTGTTCATACCAGTATGCAAAAAAGCCACAGTATAATACATGGGGAGACTGCACAAATGCAAAAATACCGATAAAACAACCACTCACACACCTTCGATATATGAGGGGGGTGGTTGCTGGTATTATAATTGCATATAGATAATGCGATACAAAGGGTGCCGCTTATACAGATACGTGTGGTGCACAATGTCCGCTGGTCCTGAACTCCACGGCTTATCCGCACCTCTTCTTCTCCAATCTGAGAGAGACACAGCAATAGTCTTGTCTGAAGAGCTTATATCTTTCTTAACCCCTTAAGTACCCTGGACGTATGAGTACAGCGAGGGGGGGGGGCGCCACCCACCCATGCTGTTTAACCCCTTAGACACCGCGGCAAAGATGGCCTCAGCGTCTGAATGAATTCAAAACGGTGCCGTGCATCGGATCCAATCGCTAAACATGGCAGCGGGAAGCTTTGTGAAGGCCTCCATCGCTGCCATGTTTTGAATTTCCCCACTTCCGACCCCAGACAGGAAGTGAGGAAACCGCCATCTTGGTACAGCCTAATGCATTGTCTAGACTCTATGCAATGCATTAGACTGTATTAACGATCGCGCCCCCTAGTGGTGAAGCGCCATAGGAGGACTCAATGTTAAAGTGAAAAAAAAATAATAATAAAGTTTTAAAGTGTAAAAAAAAAGTTCAAATCAATACAAAAGTGACACATATTTGGTATCGCCATGTCCGAAAAAGTCCAATCTATAAAGATATAGCATCATTGACCCCGTAAGCTGAACACCGTAGAAGAAAAAAAATTCCAAAAGCCCAAATTGCGTTTTTTTGGTCATTTCACATCCCATAAAAATTGGAATAAAAGTGATCAAAAAAGTTGCACGTATTCCAAACTGCTGCAATCAAAAGGGAGTCACACATCTGCCCAGCAAAAAAGGCCGCCTCACTGGACGTCCGAAGGTGTTATTACAAAAAAAGTTATTGGTAGCACAAAATGGCGCCGCCGTGGCGCAAATTTAAAAAATAGAAAAAGTTTGGAATTTTTGGTATTATAGCCCTGTATGCGTATCAACCTTAGAATACAAATAACACAATATTTTTTACCGAAGATTGAACTCTGTAAAAGGCAAAACACCCGCAAACATGCGAAAGTACGTTTTTTTTCACCAGATATTCTTCCCACTTAGAATTTGGTGCGGTTCCCAGTAATATTCTATCAGTACAATGAAAGTACACATCTTTCCTTCCCGCAAAACCAAAGCCATCATATGTCTGTGAAGGTGGAACAATAGAAAAGTATGGCTTCTGGGAAGGCGAGGAAGGGAAAAACGAATGTGTCAACAAAAAAAATGCACAGGTCCTTAAAGGGGTTTGCAGAAGTCATTCCTGACCTGTTATCTGATCAGGAAGACCAAAATTAACTCAGCATGCTGAGTCACGGGGAGAGGGACGGTCTGAGCAGAGATGCAGTAGCAGGGAACGTCCTACAAATGTTTACACAAATAATTACATTAAGAACCAGTGGATTCTCTATACAAAAGACAGGATATTTCTCCACAGTCCCTTACAAGCTTGCGCATACAGCGCAAGCCCGGCCAGATCAGCTCCTGGACCTGTCTAATGTAAACTGTCAGGTGACTAAGGGCATGTAAGAAAGGCTGTAGCTCTCAGAGGCTCACTTTCTTGTAATCACAATATATTTAGAAAAGTGATTAAATACCCGTTTTGAGGATCCCTTCCACGATTAAACGTGGCAAAACCCCTTTAAGGGGTTAAGGAGCCTTTCCAGGTGTCGCCCAATGAGCCTATTTAACTGAAGATCTGAAGTGTTGCTGAACTTCTCCCCAATCCCAACCATGAGCATATCCAGATCTACAATTCAAATTGCATACAGTAGCAGAAAAGGATATTTTCCTGTATTTAATTCGGGGACGGAATCCCTCCTGGTCTAATGTACAGTAATGTTCACCTAGGAAGTTGCCAGTTTCCCAGTAACCAGTGAAGCTTCTCAGGGACTCTACAGAGATCTATATAGACTATAACTGCATTGCGATATAACATGACATAATAATAGGCAGCAGGAGAGCGGCCGTCGTTCCAGGGCCCTGACATCACATTCCCAATGATTTTCTGCTACAGAGGAGCTCCTGTCGCTGGGCCTTGTGTGACTTCATTCACAGTTTCGGGATGTTCAGCCGCGCAGAGTCCTCCGCTGGGCTCCGTCTGTGTCTGATCTCCTGTCAATTTCCTTCACAGGAAGTGTGTTCCCGAAATGTTCTAAACTAATTAAAACCAAATAGTGACACATATTCATTTTATCTGATCTGTTTTAATTTTTTAATTATGTATTTTTTTTTTTTCTGCCGTTCTGCTCCGATAACATTCGATCACAGACTTGCTTTGTTGTGGACATGCTCTGTATAGAGAGAGGTTGTTGTACAGGGAAGGAGGTAAGATGTGACCATCATCAATTGACTTCTAAGGGCGACTGTTGAGAGCATGCTCTGTGACCTGTGCAGAGGTCTCACAGTACAGGGAAGGGGAAGAGGTAATCTGTGACCATTACCTATTGACTTCTATGAAAAAGTGTTGTGGGCATGCTCTGTGACCTGTCTCACTGTACAGGAAAGGAGTGGAGGTGAGCTGTGACCATCCTCTATTGTCTTCTAAGGGCGACTGTTGAGAGCATGCTCTGTGAGCATGTTCTCACAGTACAGGGAAGGGGAAGAGGTAATCTGTGACTATTACCTATTGACTTCTATGAAAAAGTGTTGTGGGCATGCTCTGTGACCTGTCTCACTGTACAGGAAGCGGATGGAGATGATCTGTGACCATTACCTATTGACTTCTATGAAAAAGTGTTGTGGGCATGCTCTGTGACCTGTCTCACTGTACAGGAAGGGGATGGAGGTGATGTGTGACCACTACCTATTGACTTCTATGAAAAAGTGTTGTGGGCATGCTCTGTGACCTGTCTCACTGTACAGGAAGGGGAAGAGGTTATCTGTGACCATAACCTATTGACTTCTATGAAAATGTGTTGTGGGCATGCTCAGTGACCTGTCACACTGTAAAGGAAGGGGATGGAGGTGATGTGTGACCACTACCTATTGACTTCTATGAAAGAATTGTGTGGGCATTGCTACTGGTGACCTGTCTCACTGTACAGGAAGGGGAAGAGGTAATCTGTGACCATTAACTATTGACTTCTGTGAAAATGTGTTGTGGGCATGCTTTGTGACCTGTGCAAATGTTTCATTGTACAGGAAGGGCTGGAGGGGAGCTGTGACCATCACCTATCTTCTTCTATGGGAGAGTGTTAAGGGCATGCTCTGGGACCTGTACAGCTAGTGGGAGGAGGCAAGCTTTGACCATCACCTACTGACTTCTATGGAAGAGTGACGTGGGCATGCTCTGTGATCTTTGCAGAGCTTACTATATGGAAAGAGGGAGGAAATGAACTGTGACCCTCACCTACTTAATTTTTTTTAGGAGAGCAGTAAGGGCATGCTCTGTGACTCGTACAGGGAGGGCAAAGAGGCGAGTTGAGATCATCACCTACTGTCTTATATGAATAGTGCTGTGAGCATGCTCTGTGATCCGTGCAAAGCTTATTCTACAAGCAGAACATCCTAAAACCGTGAATGAAGTCATACAATACACAGCGACAGGAGCTCTACTGCAGAAGAAAGATCAATGAGAATGTGATATCAGGGCCCTGGAACGCCGGGCGGCTCTCCTGCTGCCTATTCCTGTAATGTATACAATGTAGTTATAGATATTATACATTCTCTGAGAAGCTTCACTGGTTACTGGGAAACTGGGAACTTTCTAAGTGAAAATTACTATATAATCTAATCTTGTATTAGATCATGGGTGATTCTGCCACCCACTGAAATATGGAAAAATAATGAATAAAATATCCTTTTCTGCTATGTAATTAGAGATGTAGATCTGAGGAAGCACTTGGTGTGAAGTGGGAACAAGTACAGCAACACTTCTGATCCGTTAATTACAGGGCTGTGGAGTCAGCAAGCCAAAGCCCCAACTCAGACTCCTCCAAAAAAAAATATTCCCATACCATTTTAGACATGTATCCGGACTCCCCCGACTCAGACTCCTGACTCCCTCATACACAGGCGCATGTTTAAGTGATTATACTTTACTGTAGTACTGTAACGACCCGGCTAGTTATCGCCTTATTATAACAATAATCAAGCTAATTAGGTAGAACAGACACTGACAACAAAAGGGTAACAATGTTTGATCTTTTGAACACTTGTGGTTGAGTTGAAGAAAAAGCTGTATTATGAATCCAAGTCCAGTTTGCACAAACATTGGGAAATGTAGAAGAGACCTGGGATCAGATTTTGGTCAAGACCTGCTTGAATCTTATTTCACGAGCCCGGAAGGATTCTGAAGTATTGAAAACCAAAGTGGATATGTCCAAATAGCTAACAAAATAATAAAATAATAAAAAAATTAACACATTTTGATTTTTAGAGCAAAACAGTAACAATGCGGTTACAGTAAAGAATCTCCAGAATAAGCAGAATGCTAAATACTTGGCAAGTCAAATATATATATACAGATAGTATAGTATGACTGTATATAAAATTACAAGTAGCCTCATGTACAAGAGCTGTAAGAGAATGGAGAGTATATAGGAGCCTGAAAGTCACACAGTTCAAACCATTGTTACCATTTGCTTGTCAGTGTAAAATATTATTTATTGGATATGACGTTAGGAGCACAAAAATATTGTGAATATGCAAAAAACTGCATGAACATTTGTGGAGTCTCTGAATTCTGTTTCTGAGAAATAGTATTGCCTCCATCAGTATCCTGCCATAACCATGACCCTCCCATCTGATCTCATTATTTCCGAGTGCAGAGAACGGGCCTCCTCCGGCTACACCTAACTAAGGGTTGGGGGCAAAGCGGTGACCACAGGGGCGACATCTCTAACAATTTACAGGTTACTAAAGTAATTGCCCTCACAATATGCCACAGTCCAGACCAGTTCATCTGAGATGGAATGGTTGAACTCTTCTTGACGTAATCTCTGTAAAGCAGGAATGGACCCGTTCCGGTTATACCGGGGCTGCTTGGCGTCATTGAGACTGTAATTGCTGCTGTACTCGGGCTCCCCCGATCAGCGCACTCCTTCCCGCTCCTATTAAAAACCAAGGCTAATAGCTGCACCTAGCAGCGGTCCGACCGGCGTGGTTCCTGACCGGCCGGGACATGTCTGGTGATATACATTACGGGGGGAGTGCTGGAGGGGGGCATCTGTCGACACAGGGGGGTGTCTGACAGTGGGAGGGGGGATATACGGGGTCTGGGGAGCACATCTCGTCTAAGGGATTGACACCGTGTGGGGCATAGATGTCTATAGTGTGGTAGTACTCATCAGGAAGGGGGGGGTAATAGTCGCATGCAGGGACTCGGGGGTACAGTATACTGGGGTATGGGAGTAGAGAGGATCCATGGTATGGGAGGTGTTGAGATGAGATCCGCCGATACTGGCATGCTCTCAAACGCGAATCCTCACGACCAGCCGCAGCGACTGATATCGCTCAGTCAGGTGTCTACACTAGTTCTGCTGGTTCTGACTCAAACCGTTCCTGGGGCATGAGCCCGGCAGTATTGCATCGAGCACTACCGGCGAAGCTGCCGTCTGAGTCTGTCAGTCATACAGGGTTGGTGTGCTCTGCAGGCAGAGGTCCAATGATGGCGGGTGCCGCGAATCATCTCATCAGATACCTGCATAGAGACCCAGCCCAGCCAGCGCTATAAAAAGCACTGTCAAAAGAGGACCGGAGGGTTTGGTGCGCCGGCGTATCGCTAAGCGGGGAGAACGGACGAGAAGACAGTAGCTGGGAACAGCCACCTAATACCATTCCCCCCACTCCTGCTATCACCCACAGCATCCGCTAACTCCACTTTGGAGCCACAGCACGCATATGGTTTTCATAGTGTGTTGGTAAGCTAAAAAAGAACAAGTCTTATGGCCATCTGTTCCAGCCCTGGTGTGTGCTAAGGTGATGTTGTATTCCAGAGAGTGAAGGGCACAACCCCCAATTATTGTAAAGCCAATTGGTCCTCATTTAAGGGAAAAATTCCTTCCTAAGGACCTTTGGTGTCACTCTGGGGACCAAATTGCAGTGCAATCAGTAAAAATCCCGGATCGATGGGACCCCTCTCGCTGAATCCCTAGACACTATAACTTGTTATTTTTATTACGCGCCAGAAAATGCATCCAAACCCTTTTTTGAACTCGTTTTATTTGAATTTCACCATGACCAGTCCCTCAGGCAAAGAATTCCATTGTCCACTGCTATACAGTAATGAATCCCTTTTCTCTCAATGGTTTTAATGTGAAACTTATCGTTCCTCAAGACGAGAAAAGTATTGTGCCTCCCATTTTTCTAGATACATCCCTGTGGTAAAAAATAAAACCTGGGGAGAATATCTCTATATTGAACCTTTGGGAATGTATTTGAAAACATATTTATTTATGTCCCCCTCGAAAGCCGTTCCTTCTGTAATCGTCTAAACTAAATGAACCCTAATCTTTGTGGCCGAATCTTTCTTCTGTAGTATTTAAGTCCACGCCAGTCCCTTTTATTATTTTTGTTGATAGCGCCCGCCGGTTGTACCTGATCAAGCTCTACAATGTCCCCCTTTCCCTGTGCGACTGGTGGCCCAATAGAGCTGTACACATTATTCCATGTTGTGGTCCAAGACCAGAGGACTTAGTAATAATTGGAGAATAAGATTTTCTTTCATTCATGTGCAATACTATGCCCCTTTTAATCACCCCATGACGCGATTGCTTTTGGCTGTCTTGCTGCCGTGACACTCGGGGCCTTGCTAGCAATTAAGTTTTTTACTGTCCCCCCAAGGAAGTTTCCCCAAGTCCCATCTCCATAGTCACTTTTGTTACCCCAGTTGTTTTTTATTTTTTCCATTTAACCATGTAATCATTTAATGGATTTTTTCTCTGTCCCCCAATGTGTCTAAACCTTTGCAATGTTACCATTGGTTAAACCTCAATCTCCTTGTCCCTGCCCAAGGGGGGGCTCGTTCCAACCATTATCCAAGATCCCTTTTGTAATAACATATTATCCTCTAGGTTGTGGGTTTAATTAATTTACAGAGACTTTAGGATCTCTGCAAGATCGATATTCTATTGTTTTTCTCTGTAGTTAAAAATCAATTAATTGTAAAAATTTTTTAAAGTAGGCTAGGTCCCAATACTGACCCATAGTGGAACCGCCACAATTAACCATAGCAACCACTTCCTTAATATGGTTACCGTTTAATTTAAACTACCCTTTGTTTTCTACAGTTGCCAGTTACTTACCCACTGTGTGTGTCACACATTTTCCCCCACCCCAAGCATTCTCATATTTTATTTACCCAACCTTTTTATTGGTGGCCCAACCGTATCGAAAATTCTTGAAAAAATCTAAGATATATGACAATCCAAGTGCCGTTCACCCCCCGACCAGACCCACCTAGTCACTGACTTCCTCATAAGAAGTCTGGATGATATAAGTCCTGAACCGGACCGATCCTACATATGAGAACACATGCCTTGCACGGTGGTTTACATTATATTTTCAGTGAGATATCTCCAATAGAATCTCTGAGAAAACATTTCATAAACATTTTAAGAAACCTACAACCATAGTTAAGCATACAACTGGCGCTATATTTCCTGGATCAACTTTTTTGTACCCCTTTTTTTTTGGAATAATGCACCTACAATTGCTCATGCGCCAATCCTTTTGTGGACAAATACCCTCTCCTTTATGTTAGACAGGTCCCCAAGAATATAAAATAGTGGCCTAAATCCTAGTGACATCACGATTAAACTGCCCTAAGGAACACTGGGTTGTAATGCCATCATGGACCTGGGATTTGTCGTAATTTTAATCGTTCCTAATACATAGACTGCACCATCTTCCCTGGGTTAAGACAAGAAACTTTTAAGTGTTGGAGAGATACCACGATCCTCTCTGTTCAACAGGAAGGGTCCATCCTCCTCGTTAAATAGCAGTGGTAAGAAAAAATTGTTATTTTAAATACTTTTTTGCTTGCTTTTTCTCATCACTGCCACTCTACAGTCCCCGTCTCCCTCAGTGATTTTGGTTTTCAAAGGGGCCCAAGCATTTTACCGTTTTTAACTTATTACTGAATATTATAAAGTTAATAAAAAATATTTTGGGGGTAAGATGTTGACTTTCTATTAGCAATATGTTTTCTTTTTTTCCTGTGTCTCCCAGGCTTTTGCTTCCTTTATCTTTTATTTTTACACACCTTTATTTTTTTTTTCCCTAAGTAGACTTCTATAGATGCCTCTTTCCTGCCCCTCCTGTTTTTTAGTAAGGTGAAACGCTTTTCTTTGAATGTTTTTTTTTATTGCCTCTTTTGACACCCCCTGTTATTGATCCTTACAATTGTGTGGTTTTTGTTCCTGTTTTCTAATTTTTTTTTATTATTAACACATAAGGTATGTACCTTCTGCACAGTGTTTAGCCCTAGTATGGTTTGTTTAAAAAATAATCCCCCATTTTATTAATTATTTCTCTTTCTGCCATATTTAAAACACATTTGTCCCAGTCCCAAGACCGGTTATTAAGGGCCACCCAAGCAGAATAAAAGATTAGCCTATCCAAAAATTCCAGAAGTGGTTTTGGAGTGCTCCTTGAGCAAAAAAAGCTTCATATTAGGAAGGATAAACGGAAATTTATTATATTAAGGATCACCCCACCTAAAATTCCCTAAGGTGCCCCCTCCAAACCTGAACCTTTTAGTTACCTCTGTCGGTCACTATTAGATAATTATTAGGTCTAGAGAAATGGGCCCTTATTCTCTAGATTCGGTGGGTTGGTTGTTCTGGTGCGACCTTTTGGCAAAGTGATTAAATTATCATTAGTTATTGACAAAAACCTGTGTTACCTTAAGAGGAGCTAACGAAGCTCAGATTCCCCCCAATTGAATGACCTGGTTATAAGTTTAAAGTCCCGCCCATGATAAATAACCCCATCTTGATTAGCCGCCTCATCTAATTCCCCCTTTATGAGGTGTACATCTTCCATGGGTTCTGGTTTTATAATTGGGGGCCTATAGCAGGACCCCTAATTAGTATTATATTATTGTTTTATGTTGAACGCTCCCAGTGATAATTACCCCATCATTGAATTCCAAGTTCCATTACCCTTACCTATTATACAGCCGCCATGATATAGCGTTTTTATCATACTAGGCTATTACCATAGAGACATACACCTCCTCCCCTTACCTTCCGTCCCCCTTGATTAACTATCCCTTTTCGCTAAATATACTAAACCCTGCAATTTAACCGCGCCCAGTGGTGTGTGTTTCTTTTGTGTGTCCGTAGCTTCACACCATCCAAGTCTCAGTTATCCCCACTAATGTATCATATTTTATTCCATTCAGCAACTTAATACTTCTAGTCATATAATTTTTGGTGATTCAGACTCCCTTGGCGATTTGGTCCCAAGCATGCAATTTTATAGATTTTTTTCAGTTTTTATTTTCCTTTCCCCTCCGCTGGATATTTGTTTATCTATTGCGTACAACCCCCCTCCCACCACTACCACCACCCCCGTTTTTATTCCCTAATACCCCCAGCTCTCTATTCGTTCACCTATCTTTGCATGCTAATAGTAGTTACCCCTCCCCCCCAGTCCCGCTAGTTTTAATATTTACCCCCCTGACCAACTTCCTGGCCATTTTGGTCCCCCAAATACCACTGCACCCTCCGCCTTTAGTTGCATGGCCCATCCCTAGCATAGAGTCCTTTAGGTCCAAGAAACGATAAGACCAGTGCCCATTTCCCGCAAAAACGACAAAATCCCTCTTTCCCTACAACCAATTTTTTGTGAGCCACTTATTATTCCCAACTTCTTCTTAATCTCGCCGCGCCTCTCTCTTGGGTGTGGCTTGTTGGAACAGGTAAAAAAATCTGAAAAAATTACCGGTTTTGAAAGGGTCCTCTTGCCTGAGCTATAGGCCAGTCCCTGAAAATCGTATTTAAAGGACCAAACTCTCCACCAACCTCTACTTGTCATTTTGGTCCCATGTGGACCAATGACAGCTGTATTCTCACCAGCCCCACCCAAGCAATTGCTGTGCAAACCCTATCCGCGCTATGGGTCCGAACCCCGGCCCCCGCAAGTTAAACAAACACACTTTACGACCGATCCCCCGGGTCCCTTTGTTGGCAGATTTGTGCCCTTGTCCTGTGCCCCCCGCTCATAATTGAGTCCCTCTACATACTAGGCACCTGTGCCTAATCTCCTGACCTGCCAACTCCTAAATCCCCATCTTACTGGAGCAATACCTGGGGTAGTGTCCCTGCCTTGCAGCCAATTGCTATTCAGAAACCGACATGCCCCCCTTCATGCGCATCCGCCAAACTTGTAAATTTGTTGGGGTGTTGAAAACCAGTTTTAAGGGAGTAAGCCGCCTCCCGACACCTCTTCCCAATATGCAAATGTGACTACAAGCTTCTAGCCTTGGAAGTGGCAGGCCAACATTGGCCCCTTGACCTTCAGGCCACCGACTAGAGGCCACAGACCTAGGCCCTCTTCACCAAACTTGTCAGCACGAATTGCATATCACACGCTGGGCCGCAAATTAGAGAGCTGGAGACCAAGTAAATACCATTGGAGGCCCGATAACAGTACCCTTAATGCCCAAAAACCGTAAAGGATCTGCGCCCAAATCCCAATTGGTTCCAGCATGAAAGTCCGCATCTGAGACATTTGAAAACCTCTCCATAAGGAGCAACCTTCGACTGAGGTGGGGCCCTCCCTGAATTCCATGTTTAACAAAGGAAGAAACCTTCAGGACTTTGCCCATAAGGCATAACCCAGCGGCCCCCTGGGGCCTAAGCCCTATATGTGTCCGTATTGTAAAGGTACACCGAGATAGGCCCAGAACACAGTGCTCGCAATCCCTTGGTATGGGAGCAAAAAACCATACAGCGAAGCCCCCGCAACAGTTTTTAATATGAAAAATTTTTTGGACTTCAACAACAAGTGTGAGGTCCTAACGGGCAAATCTCAATGCTGTAATTGTCCCCTCTACTTATAAACGGTCACAAAAGTTGGCAGTATTATAGAGGACTTTTTCTGCTTAAGTTCTCTCCAAACGACGTAATCAATACAGCAGGATTTGTTACGGTGGCACTGTCAAACCATAAAATACCCGATTTCAAAATCTAATACCCCAGCCACCCTCTAAATAACTAGAACCCCCCGGGACGGGACCCTCCCACGCCTTTCTTTCTCCAAGGCAGATTAGTGCGAAATAACTCCTTTTCCCAGCTTTCGAACGCTGGGGACTTCCTCCATTGTGAATCCCCTTGTTGATGCAACCTTCCAAGAGACAGCAACTCTCGGGAATACCATCAAGAAGGAGAACAGTAGCATACTCTTCCCTGGAACCCGATTCACCGACCTCCACGCACCTCTTTCCCTCCTTCCCCTCCCCCAAGGAGCACGTCAAAAAGCCGAAGGCCGGGAAGCAAGATTAATGTCCCATATTCCCCCGACCTGAGGACAATGGGACCGCTTTGGCCTGTCAGCACTGGTAACCGCTTTGCTATTTTTCCCACTGAACGCCGTACCCTTGGATGGGTATCCTATTAAATGTACCCGATACCGGGGTGCTTACGGGGTTTTTGGTATCCCTGCGGCTCTTTTACTGGGACCATGTTAAATTCCTCCTGTACTGCGTTCCACAAGTTCCAGTTTTCCAATTAACTAGGTTTAAACTACACCAGTTTTATTTACCTGGGCGAGGGACTGGGTTTTGCCCAGGTTTATGCCTATAAACATGCTGCGGGGGGGGTTGGGGGGAAGGGATGTGGTAGTTGCGGTAGTCAGGCTTGCCCCCACCTTTTCTTTCCTCCACCCCGTTACCCTTGTTGCTGGAAAAAAGGGTAGTTCACTGTTAACGCGGATATGGAAAAGGGAGAAAAAAAAGGATTCTTTCCTTTTAGCGTTTTTGTGATTTACTTTTATGCTGCGAAAGCATGATATTGTTTTGGTTTGTTTAATGTGTTTTTTTCACTAAGTTTTTCCCATTTGGTGCGGTGCGTTCCTCTCCTCCTCTCACATCAACGGTTGACCAGTCCAACCCCCCGATATGCGCTTCACAATAGGAGGTTAGGAAGGGCCACTTTGACCCCAATGGGCTGAACTTGTGCACGCCCCGCCTTTACCGGTCTTAAAAGTTTCTTGTAAATTTGCCGGATCATCTCTTTGAACGTAAAGGGGCCCTCCGCTCCCGCCTAACAAGCCGGATGAGAGGTTTGATCCGCATCTAAAGGAAGTCATTCCCGGATGTGGTCCTTTTTACAGGAACCCATCTGGTGTGGCAGAGGACCTCAACCATCTTGAAAGGCTTTTGGGTGGGCCAGGTTTTTCCCGGGTCTCCAGCGGCCAGGGGTAAAAGCGGGTGGTCGTTACCCTTAATACACAAAAACTTTACCATTTAGAGCTAATTTTCACTTTCTCACGGCCGCATAATTATATGGAAGGGGAGGAACTCTCCAACACCTAGTGATCAAATGGGGGGGTAATGACCTTAGCAATATTTAATGGTGGTATGGACCCGAAAGACGCCACATCGGGCCTTCTCTTTCCGGGATCTTTGAGGGAAAAAGAAATTATAAACTGACCGGCCCCGACCAGCAGATCATAGGGGCGACATGAAATGAAAGTCATGGATGTCTCTCATTGAAGTAAACGAGGTGAGGGCCCCTTTAGCAAACCAGCAAGGGGAGTTTCCACCCAGGGGGACCCTGTTGAAAGGGAAGTCCTTACACAGGTTTAGTGTACACCACGAACCGTCCACGATTCTGGAGAGAAAGGAATCCAGAGAGAGGGGACTTCACCTTCGTTCCTCCCTCCTGTCCATCAGTCCGTTCGTTCCAGTTAAGACCACTGCCTTGCTTAGTCTCAAACAATTTATCCAACAAGTATAACCATGCTCAGATAATTGGAGAATGGTCCCACATTTCTGACCCACGCCCCATTTTTCTTTGGACCCTTGGCAGAAGCACGTTTCCCCAAGGGGTACTGGATGTTATTTGGGAAGTTCCTTGCATACCTGGCCAAGAACAGAAAAATTTTTGCTGACTTGGTCAGGGACGGTATGGACCGGGGATTAATGCCCAACGCGACATCGCAACCACCAAAAATAAGAAACCCGAGGGGCCTCTAATTGGGCAACAGCAAAGGCCGTCACTAAGAGGCAGGAGTCCATAGCCTATAACTTCCTCATAAAGGAAAAAACCCTCCCACAGAGAAACGCTTAACCTAATAAAGCCACGTTAGCTGTTAGGAGTGTTGGCTTACAAAGCTATATTCATCAGGATGTATCGGACCCACACAGTTGAAACTGGGATAAGGCCCAAAACGGGATTTAACTTGTTGCTGACCCGCAGGGAAAGACCTGTTAATAGATCCCATTTTCCACCTACTCTACTCCTCATGTAGATCGTGTGTGAGAAAAAAATCGTGGGAAAATTATGTGGCGAAGAAATCCTGGAAAGCCATCCCCACAACCCACAACATTTCCCGGCCCATTCGAACCGTCAGATTGGGTCCTGATGACTCCTGACCCAGGAGGCCAGACGTGTTAATTACACCGTTTTTTCGGACAATTCTACGCCATCCTCTACACACAGATGGCCCAGACCCGTATCTGACATTCACCCATGATTTTCTGGTGCCAAAGTAAGAAAACTCCCTAAATTGTCAAGTTTCCAAGCGAAGATGCTTAAACGAGGAATTTTCTGAAGGGAAGTAACAGCCTTCGGCGCCCATCCAAGACAGGGTAAGGCACCGGGCCGCCCCCCCCGATGTGGTTCTCAGGGAAATTAACAAAATACTACTAGTAGACCAAATTGGGGCCCCATTCTTATCTTTACAAAATATTCAGCAACTCAGAAAACCTTCACTCAGGGACTGAGTACGCCCCAGAGTCCAGAAAACGCTTTTTTATCAAGGTTTATACCCAAAAGGGCAATGACCCCACTGTGCGTACCCCCGCCATCCCTACGAGACCTAACCGCTCATCTGACATTGACCAGTAAGAGCCGTCCAAACTCCTAGCTTAACGTCTTGCTGGGGCTTAATGCCTGCAAGTTAAACGGCCCGGGCGCAGAAGGGCCTTTATTAGGGGATGGGCAGGCCAGTGGGTGAAGCCAATTCCGAAAAGGTCTTTAGCAGTTTTCCTTGTGAACAGGTCCATCGCGGGCTCCAGTGCCAGGAGTACTAGCCAATTCTGATGGCCTTCGATGCAGAAAGCCCTTTTGAAAACATCAGGTGGAATGGCTCCCCGGCTTTGTTCCTCCTGGGACACATATGGGGCATCACGGGTTCCTTTCAGACACGTACCCTCTCTGCCATCCATAATGGTCCCAACCGCACAAATCCATTACACCGAGCCACCTTTCCCCCAGTTCCCGCTGGGGAAGGGTGGGTACCAGACCCATTCCTTGCCCCGCCTGTCCGTCCCTTCTTGTATCACCAACCTTGGCCCAATAACCCTGTCTAAATTTTCCTAGAAGAAAATCAGACCTATTTCCGCGTGAATTAAGGTGTTAGGAGGGAAATCAAGACCACTACTCTTTGGCGGATGAACTTACTACTGTTCTTGGTCCCGAACCCCTGTCGCCAGCTGTCCCAAAGTCATAGATTACCTAATCGCCTCTTCGTAACTTATCAATGTTACAAGAATTAAGTGTCACCAAAAGTTGAGATCCTGGAGAAGGGCCCTAAATTCACACTCCCGCGCCTAATGTGAGGCGCACTTGGGTAAAAATGATAATCACACGTAGCACGCCAAACCTACATCACCTATCTGGCCTGGGCATAAAAATTTGGCAGAACCCCTGAATAAACAAAAAACAGTTGGTATAGTCTGAAAGCTGAAACCATCCCCCCCCCGCGCTTTATCGAAAAAATCTCACATAAGACCTTCAAGGTGGTCCCTCGGCTTCCCGCCTCTCCGCTGGCTCTGGTTAGATGTCCAAACCGCATAATAAGAAATGAATCATTGCCCAAAAACTGCTCTACCCTATCCAGACCCCCTACCATTTCCTGTATAAGCACGTATAATCTAAATAGGAATTAAATAACTCCAGTTTTATTCCAAAAGGATCATTATGGCGTTGGAAAGAAAAACCCCGGATTGGTTTACGGAAGCTAATTGCTTCCAGCTGTATAGAGTGAGGTATTGTACCTCCCCGAAAATATTGCTCCAGGTGCATAAACTTTGCATGCCCTGTGTGCCAGTCATATTGCTAGAAACCTGGGTGTGGGGCGGGGCGTTGCAACATTCTCCAACTGTCTGAACATAGAGAGGGAGCTAATTTACCCTGGCCACCCCCCAGGTCCCCTGCTTCACACAAAAAGATAAACCCCAAGCTCACTGCCTTTCCCCGATTAAAAAAAATCATTCCCTACCCTGATGCCCGTTTGAATACATTATGGTCCTGGAAAGAAAATCCGAAGATAAATGGGCCACTCCTTTGGCCGATTATCCCAAAACCTATGGCCCAAAGTTGGTTGGGATCTCCATAAAGTTTCCTCGATAGGGCCCCAAGTCAATACCGCCATGTTTTTCGTTGTTGGATGAGACAGGGGTCCCTGCAGACGGCGGGTCCGATCGTTAATGCATGACCACCGGCAACAGAGATGCTTAAACCCCACGAGATGCTAGAAAAAATTCTCCCTGGGCCGGGGGCGACGGCATATTACTCAAACAGCATACCAATCTCTTTTTTATTTTTGCAAACAGTAGGTTGAGGGGATATCTCAAAGGAGAACAGCTCCGAAATGTACCTGTTGAACTCCTTTCTCCACCTCCCAGTATGGAAAGTCTGTTTCCTTAACTGGCTTTTGTAAACTAAATAAATATTGAGGGGATGGTTGCATGAACTGAAAAACTTCACAGGCCCTTCCAGTATTGGCGGCGGCGCTTGTGCAGCTCAGATTTGTCAGACAAGAAATTCTTGAGGGGCCTCGGCGCTTCGCGCAACATATCCCTATTGTGAAACGTGGCGAAGAAACCTTCGCCTTCAAAAATAATTTCACAAAGCGATCTACGCTTTTCCAACCCTGCCTGTTCCCCTCCCCCGGTTTCCCTAACAGGGCCTACAGCACGCCCCAAGTGTGGGATGTACAAAACTGACCTCGAGGCATTGGTGCGCCATTGGGGAGTGCAATTTGTCACAGGACTATTGTGGAATATAGTATTGAATATATTAAAAGTTCATTTTAGAGCCACATCTTACAGAAACTTTATGACCTTTTTGAGTATTCCAAATCTCCCAGAACCGCCTGGAAAAAATGGATAAGGGGTTTTACTCCAAAACGGGGGAGGGTGAGGTCCCCGAAATACCCTGGGTATAATTCCCCCCCATCACATAGCTCTGGCTTTGCTGCAAAGCGCGGCCTTACTCCCAGCACTTATTTAAACCCACCCCTGCCGCCTTCCAACTGGGATCCAATGAAGCAGTGGGCTGGAGGATATCTAAAGCCGACAGGCCTCGAGACAGAAAACAGAAAGGTGAAAGTGCGTAGCACTCTGGCCATTTCAAGTGCTGGAGAACTTTTATTGTGACTCCCACTACTCATACAGAGAGATGCAGGGTGCAAATCAAACCTTTCCAATACACAGGGTTGGGGTATTTGCGGGAGGGGGTTGGGCGGTACACACTGGGGGAGACGCCCTCCCACCCCACCAGATTCAATGACACGCAGCCGCCATAGACAGACTACTCCAATTTTCGGATCCCGAAATTTGGCTTATATATATAGTATTATATATATATATTATATTATATATATATTTTTTATAATAGTATCGTCAGATGAAAAATTTTTTGATAAATTCTGTTTGCACTGGTGAGCATAATCTTTTCCCCTGGGGGCGCGCTTTGCCTGCTCCTGTCAATCAATTACAACCTCCCTCGTGTTGGATAAGGCTGAAGATAGTGGGAGCTGTAAGCACTTCTGGGCCCGGGTACCTAATTCCTCTTGCCTCTTTGCATCGAACTAACTTGGACCAACCTAATGCTATAAGGTTGTATATATTTTTGGGAAGTCGGTAGTCCGTCCCATTTTTAAAAGAACTGGCAAAATTGGCCCACCAACTCCGAACTCCAACAAGCCCTGGTTTTAATTATGCACTCATTATTTGATCACCTAAGGAAAGGGACTTCCTAAACCAAAGGTATACATGCCGTTCAGCTAAAGCTCGTTGCTGTTCTCTTTCATACTGGAAGTAGAAAGAGTCTGCTGATAAGCATGTAAGGAGGTCAGGACCACAAGGACTCTGGAATTGTGGTGCTGGGTAGTCGGTTTAGACCATGGTTAGTGAGGGATGTTAATGTTTAGTTAGAGGCTACAAGGCCTAAGTTTTTTTAATATTGTTGTATGTTTTGTTTGTTGTTTTAACATTGAGGTGAAGGTTATAGACATGTTCATTGGGGGCTATAACCAACCCTGATCACTGTTGTGTATGTAAATTCACTTGACTAACAGCATGCGGCGGAAACTGCTCAAAATTGTGCGCCATACTTGCAAACAGTCCCAACTTAGTCAAGTCATGCCATATATTAGATGGAGAACTTCACTGTTTCTGGACCTCAACTGTTGCCCCCACAATGCTCCCTCCCCTTCCCTGTTGGTCTAGTGGTTTTAGGATTTCCGGGCGCATCCCCACCCACCCGCCGCCGCGGCCCGGGTGTCGAAACCCGTACAGGGAAATATGTGTAATATTTGGTTATTATTGTTAATTTTTTTTTTTTTTAAAACTATTACAAAATACCAAGTTCCCTATAAACATCACATATGTTTGTTTCAAAGTACCCCCGAGTGTGAAGCCAACTTCCGAGACTTGATCTGAAGTTGAAACATTCCATGTTGCTTCAGTGGAACATGCTCGGCCTTTGCCCACAGGAGAAGATGGTGCCAAACCCCTGGAGGGCCCCTGAACCATGGATAGACCTAAAGTTTGTTTTTTTTTTAACTCCATATACATTAATCAGAAAAGGCAAATAAGCTTTAGAAAGTAAAGAGTCCCTGAAAGGCAATAAGAAGAGTATGAGGAAAGGTAAGTAAAAGTCATTTACAGAAAGCTTTAAAGGGTGGGCCCTAAAAATAAGATCCCACCGTGGGGCCGATAAAAACACCAAAAATAACCTGGTGGGCCCCTAAGTGTCAACCTCCACCCTGTGGGCCCTAGACACCCCAGTCTGAAACTGTTAGTGGGGGAGAGGGGCGACTGGAAGAGTCATGGTAATATTTTGCATTGTGATGTTCCCGAAATTCACTTTTCTAAATCAAAACGTACATGTATACTAGATATCGCTGGGAAAATAGAAGCTAAAACATAACTTTTAATCCTAAATTTCTTTTAAAAAAGGCAAAAAAATGTTTTTACATTGAAAACTCCATGGTAATATAAATCTAACCAAACAACACCCTGTTTAACAAAGTATATATCAATGCAATGTGTCCCCTATACTTCAGGTATAGCAAAATAAATGAAAAATTTCTATAAGTGAGAAAGTCTCTCCCTAAAAGTATTTATATTTTCCTTCATGAAAACCCATGACACCAGCAGAAATTTTTTGAAACGAGGTGTAGGTGTTGAAAAAAACAAAGCACGTTGAAGGTGATAGTGGGGAACACCGCGCACGTACTGCACCCTTGGTTAATCCTTTACTTTACCTCTCCCAACCTACACTGGCAGATGGAACCGTCCCCCAGAAAGGGTGCCCCCCCCGATGGTTTTAAACCTGGACCATGTGGGATGTAAATCATCAAAAGAATTGACCCAACTACGCATTTTCCCAAAATAAATTTGTTTCCTCAGGCAAGATAGAGAAATCCAGGTCCAAAGCAAAATATCGAAGATGCTAATGGATACTTGGAGATGACTTACGATGACCATTTCATTCCAGCAGTGTGGTCACCGCTACTAAAATTTCATCTAATAGGACAGTCAGCCATTAGTGAATACTTATACTTTGAAATAGTTTTCCCCGGCAAATTGAAATGCCTAGAAATTTAAAGTAACGCAATACTAAACCAACATTTAGGGGCCACCCATGTAAATGAAAAATACGGTTTTGTCTCTTTTTTCCCCATAGTTATCTATGGGGAAAAAAGGAAGTTTTTAGGACCAAAACCCGTTTTCTACATTGGCCCTTAATGTGTAAAATAATAGCATGCTGGGAATGCCCCAACCTGTTCTAGTAACACAGACCCAAACCGCCCACATTTGGATTTGGGCACAAAACCAGGCCTCCTTTTAGTGGGATCTTGATAATGATAAATGCTTGTAACCACTTCAACCAACCATAGTGGTTTTCGTTTACCGCCTGGTGGGTTCCCCGCCCTTCTTCCCACTCCGAGTGTAAACACACGCATAGACCCCGTTGACCCTTTCCCAAAAGGAAGGATCTCTTTCACCTGTACACATCCGCTCGCTCCAGCATCCACAGGGTTAAAAAACAATCATCGAAAAGGGCTATGGTATTTCATAGAGCATACAAGGAACCCAAACTTATTATAACATTTAAGTTTAAATAGACAAAAAGGTAGAGTACACAAAATACAAAATAAAGATAACATGGGATGACATACATACATGCAATAACAGTTTTTACAAAATTAAAAGGAGGAATCTCAGAAAACACCTAACACTTACAATGTAGGGAATTTCCTGGTCCTTGGGGCAAAAAGAAGAAATTTGGAGCAACGGCTTTCAGGATTAAGGCTGAACCCCCACTGTGACCAGAGTTTTTTTGCTATAGAAAACCCATGGCCGCCATGTATGAAAGGGGCTGTCCAGATATCTGCCCGTCTTTTTTTTAAGCCCAATAACCAAAACACAGGTCCCCCCCGGTCCATTTACCAATTGTTTTAAATGTGCCCGCATGCCAATTATCGATGTGGCCCGCCGGCACCTTTTGTAATGTGGATGATTTCGGGGGGCATGCGGAGGCATGGCGCACTAGACACCATAAGTATAGCTATAGTATTTAAACGCCAAAATTTTTTCATACATGGGTCCCGCCCCATTAGTTTATTTGCATCAAACATCAGTTCAGGTTTTCAGTAGCTGCCTCGACCAGTTCATTAAGGGTCATATTTATGTCCCTGACCTGGGCAGTTTAGGTGTGTAAAAGGGTAAAGGCCAGGGAATAACGTAATTTTGTATATGTTCCCACTTTGATTTGGAAACCATTTAATTATTATTGGGGGAATGTTAAGGTGTATAGACCATACCCATTATCTATCATCTCGAATTTAAAGTAAGAAAAATAACCTCCAGGGCTTCCATGTCAAAAGTCACACTTGGGAGAGTAACCTTGTTAACCCCCCCCCCCCCCCCCCCCAACTCTCAAAAAACCAGGCTAGTGGTTTCTGCCCCAGAATTTATGATTTTTGGGATAATTAATGTGTGTAAGGGGAATCCATACAAACATTTTTTTATTAAACCACCCTTTTTAACCTGCCACCCCTGAGCCCACCTCCAGCTCTGTCCTTACCTAACTTGAGACACCATCTGCAGTGCCATTTTCAATACCCTTTTTATGTTCTGTTGTATACACAACAACCCCAAATTTTCTTCCTGGGCCCGATATTTAAAAGGGTTTTCCCCACTCAAGGGCGCTGCTTTTTTTGTAAAGATCTTAAAAAACAATCACTTTGCAATAGTGTCCATTAAAAGTGTCCCACCTATTCCTATTTAAACCCCTCTTGATGGCTGCATCAGCTCCCAGGTCCTATAGCTACAGGTGTTTCCCCTCTCATGGGGCTGCAGGCCCGGGCTGGCCTAGGCAAACCGGGCATTTGCCCGGGGGGCCACGGGGGCCGGGGCCCCGGGCCGCTCCCGGGTCCCCGCCGAGGGGAACCATGTTCCCCCCGCGGGGCCCCGATCCCCCGGGGCCCCGGGCGGACACGCTACAGGGGCCGCAATGGGCACATCACACAGAGGGCCGACAGGCCCCCATCGCCAAACGGCTGCATGGCCGGGTCACCGACCCAGCCATGCAGCCATCACGGCAGCTGCCTGCACCGCGCAGTGCAAGCAGCAGCCGAGGCTGAACGCGGGGACTATTGATCCCCGTCACTCCCAGGAGGCCGGGGCAGGCGCGCGTGTATACTCATCCGCGCCTGCTCCGCTCCCGCACATGCTGCCGGGGGCCCTCCGAGGAAGAAATAAAGAGGAAAGAGACTTCACTAAGTATTGTTTTTTATTTTTTTTTTAAAAAAACTACTGCCCTTCACCTGTAACCGGCCCCTCCCCTGCTAAATACCAGCCCGGCTACCTGTATACCTGCCCTCCCTCGCAAAAACCACCCCCGCTACCTGTATACCCCCTGCCTACTAAAAACCCCAGCCCGGCTACTGTATACCCTCCCTGCCTACTTATCCCAGCCCTGTCTAGCTATATACCCCCCTGCCTACCTGTAACCTCCCTGTCTAGCTATAAACCAGCCCTGGCTACCGTATCCTTTCCCTGCCAGCTAATACCAGCCCAGGCACCTGAACCCCCCCCTTCTACTATAACCACCCGCCCCTACCTGTATACCAGCCCCCTAGTTTAAACCAGCCCGGCTACTGATACCTGCCCTCCCTAGCTATATACCAGCCCGTCTACCTGTGTACCTGCCCTGCCTAGCTATTCCCCGCCCTGTCTACCTTATACCTGCCCTGCCTAGCTATAACCAGCCCTTTCTCCCTTGATTTCCCCGCCTAGCTATATACCCCCTGTCTACCTTATACCGCCCTCCCTAGCAATATACCAGCCCGGGCACTGTATATCTGCCCGCCTACTTATACCAGCCCTGGCTACCTGTAATACCGCCCTCCTAGCTATAACCACCCCCCCCTGGCTACATGTATACCTGCCCTGCCTAGCTATTACCAGCCGGGAACATGTATACCTCCCCCTGCCTAGTAAAACCAGCCCGGGGCTACCTTATACCTGCCCGCCAGCATATACCACCCTGTCTACCGTATACCTGCCCTCCCTACTATAACCAGCCCGGGGCTACATGTATACATCCCTTCAATATATACCACCCTGGCTACCGAAACCCTGCCCTGCCAGCTATATCCACCCTGGACTGTATACCTCCCTCCCGGGCTATATCCCACCCGGGCTACATTATACCTGCCCCCCTACTAATCCCCACCCTGGCTACATGAAAACCTGCCCTGCCAGCTAATACCCCCGGGCTACATGTAACCTGCCCTCCCTAGCATATACCAGCCCTGTCTAAAAGTAACCTCCCGTCTAGCTATATACCACCCTGTCTACATGTATCCGGGCCCCCCCTAGCTAAATACCACCCTGTCTACATGTAACCTCCCGCCCTTTTAAATACCACCCGTCTCCCTGTAACCTCCCTGTCAGCTAATACTGCCCGTCTAGCTATATACTGCCCTTCACTATATACCGCCCTGTTTACCTGTATCCTCCCCTTTCTAGCTAAAACCAGCCCTTCACCTGAACCCTTTCCCGTCTAGCATATACCCCCTTCTACAATACCTGTCCTGTCAGCTATATACCAGCCCGTCTACCTGTATACCTGCCCGTCTCCTAAAATGCCTCCCCGTCTACCTATAATGGCCCTCTCATAACTACCCTCCCGGGCTACAAACTGGCCCTGACTGCCTACTACGGCCCTACTGGCTAATTTACGCCCCCTGGCCCTAAATGGCTAATTACGGCCCTACCTGGCTAATAACTGCCCTACAGGGCTAATTTTAAGCCCTACAGGCTAATTACGGGGGCACCCCTACTACCGGCTGATTACGGGGGGCAGCCCTAGCACCGGCTAAACGGGGGAGCCCAAAATACCTGGCAGTTACGGGGGCAGCCCTAGCACCGGCTACTTACGGGGGGCAGCCCAGCACCTGGCAAATTTAAAGGGGGTAGGCCCTGTCTACCTCCCAAATTTAAATGGGGGAAGGCCCTTTTTACCACCTAAGGGGGTCTACCTATTTACATCCACTTATCAAATTTTTTAATTTCAAATTTTTTTGGGGTCTAACAAGCTGTTTGGGAATTGATAGGAAATGCTGGAAAAGAGAGGAGTCTAAGATTATTTTGGAAAATTCTACAGGGACGAGTAGTGACTGGGAGAAGAAGACACTGCAGCTGTACCGGACAAGAAAAAATGGAAGGGAACGACTCATCAGGGAGACATAGGAGGTTTTGGGGCCCAAAAGGGGACGAAAAGGAGAAGAGAACAAATCCCCCCAAGATGACTCCCTGGAGTCCCCGCTGTCGGTAATTTTACTTCGTGTTGAATCATGCTGTATTTTGTATGGTGACCTGACTACTGGTGATGTGATTTTGGGGGGGTTTTTTTGGTTATGTTGGTGCTTATGTAGTATCGTGTGGCTTGTCCCCCGATTGTAAACAACGCACACGACTCTGTGAGGGGGTTTCTCTGCACCACGGTTTTTTTTTCTTTTTGTGTTAGGGGGCTCTTACACGGACTAGTTTTTGGTGCATTTTTTGGTAGAAAAGTACACATTTAAATCCTGCCTTTCTGCACAAAAATGCACCAAAAAAACCCAAAAATGCCCATGTGAAGGCACTTTTTTTGTGCAGTTTATTTTAGAAAGTGGCGAGGGGCCGAAAAAGGGGGAAATTTTTTTTAAGCGGGTATTGTATGAGGCGGGGGGGTTTTGTGGGCCCGGGCTGATTTTTTTTTTTTTTTTTTTGTATTCAAAAACGCTTTATTAAGACAATTATTTACACATAACAGCAGTATATAAAGAACAGTCTTAAAGAAATTTAAAGAATAGCCTAAAAAAGCAAACATATTTTAAATTTAAAAATCACAAAAGTCAAAAGAAAATGGTACTCGCGTATCAGGGGTGACTCACTCTAGCCATATAATTGTGGGAAGCTTCGTTAACTAAAGACCCTGTAATTTTGACATCTGACAACAGATAAATCAGCAAGACAAGAGCATTTACTGCTAAAAACAATCGAGTAAAACAACTAGTAAAAAAAAAAAAAAATAGTATCAGGGCTGATTTTTTTTTCTCATTTTCCCGGGCCCCGGGGAGGCGGGCCCCCACTGGTCACTATACTACAAACCTTTTGATCACTCCTGATAGGGTGCCACACTGGTTGCTATAGCTACAGACCTGGCTTCACTGCAGCCTAGAAAGCCAAAACAACCTCGAATTCAAAGTAACATCAAGAAAACAGGACTGAGGTAAGATGAAGCAAGGTAGTGAGACAACCCCTTTAACTCCCTGCTCTCCTAGATCCCAAAGTGTCTATCGTCCATATCCTCCTTCTCCTTCTGTCTCCTAAAACTAAACATTGAGAAAACTGAATTTGTCATGTTTCCACCGTCTCATTTTATGCCCCCCACCTGATCTCTCTATCACAGTCAATGGCTTTACACTTTTACTGGTCCTGCAAATCTTCTTCCTTTGACTCCACTGTGTCCTTCAAACCATACATCCAAGCGCTTACTTTTGCCTGCCGACTCCACCCGAAAAATATCTCCCAAATCCACTTATTCCTTAACCCTAAAGGGGTTGTCTCACTACAAGGATCGCTGCTTTTTATGTTAAAGATCTTGCAAAAACAAGTCACTTTGTAATATGTGTCCAATAACAGTGTCCTCCCTATTCGTAGATATCCCCTCTTGTATGGGCTGCATCAGCTCGTCAGGTCGCTATAGTTACAGACCTGTTCAATCTCTCCTGATAGGCTGCCAGCACTGGTTTGCTATAGCTACAGACCTGTTTTGATTTTAAACCCGATAGGCTGCCAGCACTGGTTGCTATAGCTACAGACCTGTTTGATCTCTCCTGATAGGCTGCCAGCACTGGTTGCTATAGCTACAGACCTGGCTTCTACTGCAGACTAGTAGAAGCCAGTAAACATGCCCATGAATGCAATATGAAACTAAGAAAACAGGACTGAGGTAAGATGAATCAATGTAGTGAGACAACCACTTTAATACTACAAAAATGTCAGGACTGGGAACTCATACAGCCTAATGGCGTTGTAAAGGTCGCTCTTTACTGGGCTTCATTGTCAGGGGAATCTGCCAATACCCCGTGCTCAAGTCCATGATGGTCAGATAGGATGCACTGGCCAGCTCATCTAATAGCTCATCTATCCTAGTCATGGGATAGGCATCAAAGATTAGGCCAGTCTTTAATTTTCTGTAGTCCACACTGAACCTTGCTGTTCGGGACAAGGACAACAGGTGAGGCCCAGGCACTCCGAGATTTTTGCATTACGCCCAAGGCTAACATATCTTCTATTTGTCCCATCATGTTACCTTTCACTTCTGCAGAAACCCGGCATGCAGGCCCCTAATGGGAGTAATTCATAGACCTGTATTATTTTTTTTTGTCACGTTTGTTATTTTCCTCCTCGTCTTCCTAGAGCAATTACTTTTTTTTATTTTTCAACCTATATAGACATATGGGGGCTTTTATTTTGCAGAACAAGTTGTACTTTCTAATGGTGTCATTTAATTGCAACATAGAATATACTGGGGGAAACCGCAAACAAATTCTAAGTGAGGGGGAAATCTTAAAAAAACGTTCTGGCGCCATGTTCAGGGGAAGGGGGTGTTTACGCCGTTCCAAACATTTTCTATTTTTGAAATATGCACTGCAGCGCCATTTTGTGCGACCAATAAGTTTTTTGTACTTCCACCTACAGACCTGAGTGATGGGGCATTTTTTGCGGGCTGAAGTCTACTTTATATGGGCAACGTTTTGGAATGGATATAACTTTTTTGATCACTTTTATTGCAATGTTTAGGTATGTCAGCACCCTGCACAGCTGGACTGGAACGGAACTGAGAATAAGTTGTCTGGGTAACAACTTAGTTACATAGTTAGTACGGTTGAAAGAAGACACGTGTCCATCAAGTTCAACCAAAGGGTGATAAAATGTGGTTGAAGGGAGGGAGACAAAGACTTTAAAGGGGTTTTGCCACGAAGTAAAATTTACGTGAGAAGCTTGCAAATTAAATAATAAACATTTTCACCATTCATCCTTGTTAAAAATTCTGCACCGTTTGTGCTTTAGCTGCCCTTTGAGTGATCCATTGTTTACAGCTCGTCTCCAGGGGATACGACCAGGGCTGCGAGCTCCTCAGTCCTGGTCGCACATGCTCAGACATCACCTCTCCTCTCAGGCAGATACTGAGTGTTCAAACCCCAGGTGCTGTCATTCTACTCCCGTCCTCTGTACTCCTTATTAATAAGTCAAACAGTGCAAATAAATTAAAAAAAGAAACCTCAATGAGCTATAGTGTATTGATAAAGAGAAAAAAATCCATGGTTTTGGTTCCTGCAGGATTTGAACCCAGGACCCTTGTGTCAGGAGGTAAAAAACATTACCTCTAGGCTACAGTGTAGCTACTTGTACCTCTGTAAATAAACAGACCTTTCTCTGACTAGAGAGAGGAAAGGCCTGGTGATGTCATCCTGCTGGGTGACATGATATGCAGTTCAAACAAATCACACACATGCCTCCTTCTGAGCACACAGAGCTGAAGAGCTGGATGCAGTAGGTATGAAATGAGATCGTGGCAAAACCCCTTTAAGCCCAGCCTCCCCACTGGTGAATGCCCTGAAACCCACAAGGCAAAAACCAATCTGCTGCAGGGAAGACCCCATCTCTGACCTCGGAGCCACCATCAGCCAGGATCCAGAATTTTACCTGGCTCCGTACGTATTAATATTCTTTAGTTTCAGGTAGATATCTAAGCATTTCTTGAAACTCCCAACTGTTCCTGCTGTGACCAACTCCTCAGGCGGCTATTCCACAGATTTGTAGTTATTACAGTGAAGAACGCTTTTCTCCTCTGGAGATTGAATCCTTTTTTCTCTAGCTGAAGGGAATGTCCCCTTGTCTTTTGAGGGGGCTTTACATGAAATAATTTTTCCCCATACTTTTTGTAGGGACCATTTATATATTTATATAAATTAATCATGTCCCCCCGAAGCCGTCTTTTCTCAAGACTAAATAAGTTAAATTCTACTAACCTCTCCTCATAACTAAGATGCTCCATTCCCCTTATAAGTTTGGTTGCTCGTCTTTGTACTCTCTCTAGCCAAATTACATCTTTTCTATAAACTGGGGCCCAGAACTGAACAGCATATTCTAAGTGAGGCTGCACCAATGCTTTGTACAGCGGTAGAATTACATCCTTGTCCCGCGAGTCCAGGCCTCTTTTAATACACGCCAATATTTTACTTGCCCTAGAGGCAGCTGATTGACACTGCATGCTGTTCTATAGTATATGATCTACAAGAACACCCAGATCTTTCTCAACAAGAAAGGTGTACTGTATTGTGCTATAGTGACCTGTGCCTTGCTAAAAAGAAAGTGTAATGTCCACAAGATTCTTGCCAAGAGTAAAGGCCTGAAGATTTCCTGGAACAAGTGTTGTCTGTTTAATTCAAGCGCCAGTGTACCACATAACCACTACTACTCATTCCATCCAGGTACACTCCACCCATCATCCACAATTATACCCTAGCACCTGCTTCTTTACAAGCCCATGCATAACAGAAGTCCTATGCATAGTCTAACGAGGCTTCCCTATTAGCAACATGTGAAAAATAGGCAAATATAACAATTTGCATATTATAAAAGTACAGGGATGCCAATAACAATGGGGACAAAAAGAAAACCATTGGACCCAAAGATATCGCAAACTAATATACAAAGGACTGAATAGCACAGAGGCTTCTAAGAGTTGTGGGAGCAATAGCCCCAGGGCTGTTTAGGTGAAAAAAAAAACATGCATATTGCCACAAGATGTAGCTTCCTAGGGGTCCTTTGTCTGGCTTTACAATCACACCCAAGTTGTTGTTTCCTCTGGGCCTGGGTCCTGTTATCCTGCACTATACTGCTCAGTGCCTGTATTTTTTTTCCATTCATTTTACCAAATATTCCACCACAGAGATTTAAGAGGTCTCCAGTTTACCCTCCCAAGACTCCTTAATCAAATCAAGGGGACCCATTACCCTTCTAAAAAGGAGCTCAAATGGGGAAAACCCTATTGAAGTCTGGAGTATCTGTAGGCAACCAAGGTGATGTTCCCAGTCCCTTCCTTGGGTCTCTACAAGCATCTGTTTCAGTGTCCCATTTTCTGGCAGAGGCTCAGCACTAGATTGGACATGATCAGTCAACATCTCTTGGGGAAACCCAAAATGACGTGACTTTTTTTTTTTAATTTTCCATATCAATTTCAGTATTTTTTTAAATAATTCCTAAGTCCTGCAGTTTTCACTTTGGCCACTAGGCCTAATAATAGTCTGACACTTCCTGTTCTGTTTAGAGAGCTTTTCAGCAGTGTGCTCATTATCAGCACAAAGAGGGTCAAACTGAAAGGAGACACCATTGTGTACAGATAACACAGGATCCACCAGTCACAAGAGGAGGTGTCACAGCTCCCCCTCTCCCCTCCCTTCACAGTGAAAACTCTCCTATACAAGTCTATGGGACAGAATCTGTCTTAAGAATCCTATGTGCATGAAGCTGCTGTAAAACATCTCTCTGACTGCTGTTAAAGCAGTGCAAGCAAGAATGTCTTCCCCACAATCATATATAGACGGCCGATTAGTGAAATCTACAATCGGTAAATAAAAACGACTGAGAGGAAAAGAATATTTATCAGGGTCTTGATTTAATAAGTAAAAAAAAAATTGGCGACAGATTCCCTTTAAACAAAGGCTACAAGTTAGGATACAAAGCAATTTTATTGTGAGGACATGATAATTAGGTTAAAGATGATTATACAGAATAAAATAGTGTGAATATATAAAATTCTATGATTATACGTACACTTTTATGAAGTTTAACACACAAAGATTAAATTCAATGTACAAAAGACAAATACTTACATCACTATGGAGCTAACTTTCATCATCTGCCTGAACGTCAAGCAGGAAAGCAGCAGCTGAGACATAGAGCTTCCTGGTAAAATCCCAACACTGATGAGCATCCCTCCACAGGTGAACTTCCCTCTTACTCATCACTTAAAGGGGTTGTCTCACTACAGGGATTTCTGCTTTTTATGTTAAAGATCTTGCAAAAACAAGTCACTTTGCAATATATGTCCATTAACAGTGTCCTACCTATTCCTAGATCTCCCCTCTTGTATGGGCTGCATCAGCTCCTCAGGTCACTATAGCTACAGACCTGTTCAATCTCTCCTGATAGACTACCAGCACTGGTTGCTATAGCTACAGACCTGTTCAATCTCTCCTGATAGGCTGCCAGCACTGGTTGCTATAGCTACAGACCTGGCTTCTACTTCAGCCTAGTAGGCCAGTAAACACGCCCCTGAATTCAAATTGAAACCAAGAAAACAGGACTGAGGTAAGATGAATCCATGTAGTAGACAACCCCTTTAACCGGCCTTTTATACCCTTAAAGGGGTTTTGCCACAAAGCGAGTTCCTTACCTCCTTATCAGCACAGAGGAGAATATAAACAAATCATGCTGAGTCATGAAGCTGCAGGGGTGAGAGGGAGGGGGATGAGCAAGGAGTGAGAGATAAGGGAGCGTCTCAAAAGTTAAGTCAAATAATAACATTACAACAGTGGATTATCTATACAGCAGACACAGGCTCATACACTGCACTTTCTCCCTAGTCCCTTGAAAGCTCATTCATGTTCCCTGTCATCAGATAAGAAGTGTTTCACGCAAGCCGGCCAGGTCAGCTCCTGTCAGCTCCTCTGGTCGTGTCTAATGTAAACTGTCAGGTAACTAAGGGTATGTAAAGAAAGCTGGAGCTCTCAGAGGCTTCACTTTTTGTAATCACATATATTTAGAAAAGTGATTAAATACCCATTTTGGAGGATCCCACGTCAACATTACATCGTGGCAAAACCCCTTTAAGAAATGGCCTGCACAATTTGTATCCCACCAACATGGAATGCATACCTGTTAATTGTCCGCCATACCTCTCCCACTGGGTAAAGATAAGGCAGCCAAAACAACGGATTTCAGATGAGAAATCTCCATAAAAGGGGTTGTCCCACTTTAGACAGTGATAGCATATCGTTAGGTTATTTGTGAAGATGATGGTGCCGCACTCCTATTAAGTGGCTGCTCAGTGGAAACGGCCTGAAGGACAAAAGTCCATATAATAGAAATTCCACGACACTCCTTATGACGAAGAAGACAATTTTATTCATATGTTCAGCACATGACAAATGAATAGAAAATCCAACTCTCCGTATAGTCTAGATAAGGCAATGAGAAACCCACGGTCCGATGTTTTGGTCACAATAGGCCTTTTTCAAGGACCTAACCAATGGTCCTGCTCTCTTCTCCTGGTTCCCACTGGTTAGGTCCGCCTTTTGTGGCTGAAACGTCAGACCGTGGGTTTCTCATTGCCTTATCTACACTATACGGAGAGTTGAATTTTCTACTAATTTGTGCTGAACATATGAATAAAATTTTCTTCTTCACCATAAGGAGTATCGTTGATTTTCTATTACCTCATTAGGTTATCACAAGGCATTATGGGAAAGGAGCTGAGAAGCTCATGCGCCCTCTATTGGATGTAACAAATCCTAAATTTGCTTCTGACTCACTGAATTTTTAAGAAGAAAAAAGGAAAAATTTTAGCCAAGCCAGTTCATTCATCTGCATACAGCTTTTGGGGGGTTTGCCCCTCGCCTTAAAGAGCAGAGTGATACTGGCTGGCTGGGTGGGCGACAATGAGAGGCTCAGAGATCATTAGGTTATGCCACCATTGCCTGACCGGTGCAGGTGGGACCCGGACCTATCTGCAAAATGAGCCCTGAAACCTTTCCGTTCCAAGCTGAGGTCAGGATTCTGCCATAGACATGAATAGGAGCTCTGAGTATAGTCGAATGGCGATGCTCAGCTGTAATCAGAGCTCCCATTCATTTCAATGGGAGAATCCCAACCACCTCTCCGCTCAGAACAGAAAGGTTTCGGGGCTCATTTAAGAGAAAGGGTCCCGAGGTAACCCGGACCTTTCGAATATTTGGCAAACCCTTTAGCGATAATACACATTTCAAGGGGGTGCCCCTTTAAGGCCAAAACAAGTACACCACAACCAAACCCAACAAACACGGCTGAGTTCCGGAAAAATTTTCCACCAATGTTCCGTTGGGAATGAGGGAAAACATTGCGCAGCAAAGGACAACATAGGACACCACGGTGGAAAACCAAAGGAGCCATTGTAATTTATAGGTGCCAATGGGCGCCGTGTGAGGACGTTGTATGTCTGAACTGAACCAAGCTACATTCATTACACTCATCAGGGGCCTTGTCTAGCTGTCCATCCATTCTTAGATCCCCCCCCCTACATCCGGGCATTTCTCTGGATCCGCGTAGAATCCTTGTGGGGAATCACGTCTCAGTTGTTCAAGGGTCATTTAGGGGTGGGGAAGGAACATACTAAGACTCCATCTCACCCAAATCAGTCCCCAACACCACATTATTGGGAAGAGCGTCCCCCAAATTTCCCCCTCTCCTTTCCTCTTTCCCCTCCCCCCGTCCAAACACCCCGGGGCCCTGGAAAAGCAAAGATACCTCCTCCAAATCCTATTAAAGACACGGTCTTCCCTGTAATTATATCCTCAGCGTTCACCATAACCGGACGCACAAGAGTCACCTCTACTCCAGTGCCTCTGAGGCCAACAGCGACCTTGCTGCCCACTGTAACAGGTTGAAGGTTGGGATTGTTCGTCTCTTTAGTCCCGGTCAAACACAACACGGAAGGGTCTGGCCCGGGGGGCTTTGTAGGAGCAGGGGCATTTTTCTTCTTATCAGGACAAGTGGCTCTAAAATGTCCTACCTTGTTACATGTGAAACATTTACGCTTGTCAGTCAAAGTATGTGTGACTCTTGGGGTCCCAGGAGGAGTAAAAGTAGAGTGTCCAGATGATCGGTTGGAAGAACAAGATGTGTCCCTAACAGGCTTCCTTCTCCTCCAGCCGGACTTGGGTGTCTTCCAGGTTTCCGGCATCCTGTTGGCAACATAGGAATCTGCCATCTCTGCAGCCTGCTCCGCGGTTTTAGGTGCATTGTCGCAAACAAACAGCCTTACATCCGTAGGACAGAGGTTAAGCAGCTGCTCCTTGACTATCAGATCTATTAGGTCATCAAAGCTGGTAACAGACAGTCCTTGCACCCATTGATCTAAGGCAGTTCTCAGACTGCACTCAAAATCCACATAGCTGTCGGTGGGACCCGGCTGTAGACTCCGGAACCTCTTGTGGTACACCTCCGGGGGGAGGGTACATTTCTTGACCAGGTCCTTTTTTACAGCATTATCATCCCCAGTCTTTTCCATTACGGGAAAGTTTTCTAGCCGGGGTCTCTGTGCATTTGTATTCTGGGATTGGAGTGGTGATGAATTCCTACCCCTTTCAAGTCGTGCCATTTGAAGCTGGAACTCTCTCTCCGCCTGGCGTTCCACAGCCAATCTCTCCGCCTGGCGTTCCGCAGCCTCTCGGTCTCTCTCCGCAGCCTCTCTCTCTCCGGGGCCCGCACTCTCTCTGCCTTTCCGTTCTGCAGCCTCTCTCTCCGATTGCCGTTCTGCAGCCTCTCTCTTTGCCTGGTGTTCTGCAGCCTCTCTCTCCGATTGCCGTTCTGCAGCCTCTCTCTCCGATTGCCGTTCTGCAGCCTCTCTCTCCGCTTGCCGTTCTGCAGCCTCTCTCTCCGACTGTCGTTCCGCAGCAGCGGCCTGCTGGTGCTGTAGGATCAGTTGCAGGCGCCTACCAGGGTCGCCGGTACCCAACTGTTGAAAAGCCATCCTAAGAGAATTCATGCAAGTGTCCTCAGAGTAAGTGCTCTCTGGAGCAGTGTCCATCACTTGGCCCTCCTGGGCGGTGCTGGTGTCTTTCTCAGGTTCCATGGATTGCTGCTCCAGGTACTGCTCCATCAGATCACAAATCTGCAAATTTTAGTTTTTTGTCAGCCAGGTCAATGCCTCTCTGCTCGTAGAGGTCGATCAGAGCCTTCTTGTCCTGCTTCTTCTCAGTTCAGATTTCAGAGCTGCCCATCAGTTCATTACAGTACTATATTGTCCCTGGCAGGAAGGTTGGGTGATAAGGGGGAAGGACCAGGAATGCCTAATGGCAATGTGATGGGGGTTTGGTTAATAGAAGCCCCTCATCGCCCTTTCCCTTTATGCAAAACATCTGGGGTCGAAGGCAAGTAAACCCTCGGGTTACCAATTTAGGGGTTCCTCTCCTCAAAGTTTTTCCCCCCTTTGAAAATAAAACTCCAGGCTCCAAAAGTCACACTTGGAGATAACCTGTAACCATCCCCCTCCCACCCCTGAGACCTCAACAAACCAGGCCTAGGAAATTCGACAAATTGAAACATTTTATAACTGATTTGGGAGTTAGGGGAATCCATAAAAATTATTACACCAATAAAAATAAAAGTCTGATGCTCCCATCCACACTGTGACCTCACTATGACCACCTGTTTTTTTTTTCCATTTCCCCTTCAATGACAACCTTTAATCCAGATGTGGGGGCTGCTTTACTCTAAAGGTTCAGATAATAATTTGTCAGTTACAAAAAATTTCATTAAGTGGAACTCACTACAGGTTTGCGCTTTTTTATGTTAAAGATTTTGCAAAAAAAAAGTCCCTTTGCAATTTTATCAATTAACAGTGTCCTACCTATTCCAGATATCCCCTCTTGTTGGGGGGGCATCAGCCCTCAGGTCGCTTAAAAGCTCAACCTTTCAACTCTCCTGATCTCTGCCACACTGGTCGATATAGCACAGACCTTTTCAATTCTCCTAAAGGGCTCCCAAAACATTTGCTATAGCACAGACCTGCTCTACTGCCCTATGGAACCCCTTTAAAAAAGCCCCTTAATTTCCCCAAAGTTAAACAAGAAAACAAAAACATATAAAAAGAATCAATGGTGAAAACAATTCCCTTTAACCCCTTACCAAAAATTAACATATAGGCATGCCCTAATGCCAGGAGGGGGCTATGAGTCGGCTCCATATGGGGAGGGTAATGGCTGATTATTACAGCTGTTACCCACCACTAAGGCCATGTTCACACGCTTAAAATGGGGCCCCTATTTTGGGGTCCAAAATTAACCCCGAGTGGCCAATTACGGCCAAAAACGGCCCATTCATTACGTTTCACAGTTCTCATAGAAAAACTATGGATAATGTCTCCTCATGAAATTCAATTTATTTTTCAGCGGCGTATACCCCGCTACAGGATTTTCTAGGCCCGGGCAAGTGCCGCCCCCCGCTCCCTCCCCCGCTCCCGCCCCCCGGCCAACGCGAAAATTTACCCCCGCATTAACCGTGTGAACCACCTAAGGTGCTCACATGGCCTTTGTGCCGTTTTTTTGGCGGCATTTCGCCCGGGTACGCGCATTAACGTGGCAAAATGCGCCCCCAAATTACGGAAAATTCAAAGCTCTTATAAAGCATGGATTACCTCATCCCCCCCTGCCCCAATAAGACATATTGTCGTGGGAGATTTACAGTCAATTTTTTAGCACGAATAGCCCGCGACAATTTTTTAAATGGGGGGGCACACCCCTTGCTTTGGGGCACGTCTAAAGTGCCGCAAAAACCAGTGAACAACCTTAAGGGGAACCAAACCCCTATAGCGGCCACCCCCCGGGGTCCCCGCACACAAAACCAATCTTTTTTCAGGTTTTTTTCATTTCAAAAAGGACTGAAAAAAACCGAAAGATTCCCATGACTAAAAAGAAAAATGTTCTGTAATCTTTTTCTGCTTGTTAATTTGCTGCGTTTTTTTAAAAACGTTGCAAAATCGACTACAGGGCAAAAAAATTTAAATCTTTGGGAATCTATAAAACCCCTATTTTTTTTGGGACGTTTTAAGGCCTTTTGTTTTACACGCGTTTTGTGCAAAAATCCATAGAAATAGAATGATTTGCACTCCGCAAAAAAAAGGGGTGCAAAAAAAACCATCATAAAGACGTCACTTAAACCCAAATGTACCAAGAAAACTCACCCACCCCCCCCCAAAAAAATGCCCCCTCACTTAATCCAAGATTGACCAAAAAATTTTGGTCCAGAAAATGGCGCCGCAGCGCAAATTTAAGAAATTGAGAAGGTTTTTATTTTTTAAAAAGTACTAAAACCTAAGGAAAACTCTACATATTTGGTTCACCAAATCCACCGACCGCAAACCAGATAACACACATTTATACAAAGAGGAACGCCAAAAAACAAACCCCCCCAAAACAGCACAAGTACTTTTTCAAAAATTTTTCCCCCCCTTTTTTCAGTACATTTCATGGTTCACTCAATGGCAAAATGTAAAAGCCCATCTTGTCCCCCCCAAAACAAAAGCCTTATTGCTTTTAATCAAAAATTAAAAAAAAGTTATGGCTCTCAAAAGTGGAGAGGAAAAAAAACAGTCAAAAATTATGACCTTGGCAAAAAGGGGTTTTAAAAACTTTTTTCCAAATTTCCCCCCTGCTTCATTCCCCTTCATTAGGCCCCCAAAAACCCCAATAATTCTAGTTTGGGTCGAACTTTGGGGTTTGGGTAATTTTTCAAAATTTTTTTCATTTTTTATAAGAATTTGATCCTAATCTAAATTTCTTATTTTTCGCAAGGGGTCGATTACCATTTTTTCCCATGATTTCAGAATTTTTTTTTGCAAAAAAAGACAAAGGACACAAAAGGGGACCAATCCCATCCAAAGATGACTTGTAGTTCCATAAGAATTGGAGACTGAATCCATGACCCCAGTATTTGGTGAGAGGTGGAGCTCACAGTGGGGTTTCCTCTACTCCTATTAGTTCTCTGAGCCTCTGCCCGATGACCCCCCACCCTCTCCTCTTAAGAAAGGGTCAACTGATTACTGCTGGCTGTGGAATGTAAAGAAAAAAAACATTGTTTTGGAACTTGTGAACCCCTCCTACAAGTACAAAGACTCTTACAGCCGCCCCCCACCCCTCCGTGTGATCCGACCCTTCATTTAGATCCCCCCTAAAAAGTACAACGGGTTATCTTAGAAGTTGGTTTCATCTTTTTTTTTAAACTAAACGAATTTCGTAATAATTGTTCCACAACGGTTTAAAAAAAGAAGTAAAAAAATTACAATGGAACAAAAAAAGTTACTTTCCCTGACCGGGAATCGAACCCGGGCCGCGGGGGGGTTAAGCCCGAATCCTAACCACTAGACCACCAGGGAGAGCTGAAAAAAATCCTGGGTCACTGGTTCAAGGGGTTGTCTCACTAAAAAAGATTAGGAAGGGAAGATCTCTCCTTAAGGAGAGCACAGAACGAACGGCTTGTAGAGTTTTTTTTTTTGCCTTTTTGCCCTCTACTTAGCATCTGCAACACAAGGGATTATGGGGGAAAGGGGGTGAAACCCACAGCGCCCTCTGTTGGTTTAACAAAACCCAATTTCCTTTTACCCCCCCGATCTTGAAAAGCAAAAAGGATTTTTTAGCCAAGCCAGTACTCTCAACTCAGACAACCTTTTGGATTTTTGTCCCTCTTCTGCAGAGTAGAGAAGATTGCGGCTGGTGGGAGGCATGGTACTCAGAAGGAAATCTCTCCTTAAGGGGAGCACCCAACGAAAGGCTTGTAAGTTTTGTTTTGCCTTTTTTTCCCTCTACTTACATCTGCTATCACAAGGCATTATGGAAAGGGGCTAGAGCCCACACGCCCGGGGTTGGGTAAAAAATCCTTTTTTGCTTTCTCAAACCGGGGTCAAAACAAAATTGGGGGTTTTTACAACCAACAGAGGGGGCTGTGGGGGTTTTCAGCCCCTTTCCCATAATTTCCTTGTATATGCGATCTAATAGAGGGCAAAAAAGGGAAAAAAAAAAACTCTACAACCTTCGTTTCGTTGCTCTCCTTAAGGGGAGATCTTCCCTTTCCCGAGCTACCCGATGCCTCCCCACAGCCAGCCATATCTTTCCACTCTGCACTGAAGAGGGACAAAAATCCCGAACAGCTTTCTGTAGATGAAATACTGGTTTTGAAAAAATCCTTTTTGCTTTCTCAAGACTCGGTGGGTCAAAAACAAATTGAGGGTTTTGTTACAACCAACAAGGGCCCCTGGGGCTTTCAGCCCCTTTTCCCATAAGCCTTTAATCAACTAATTAAGGGCAAAAACAAAAAAAAACCACAAGCCTTTTTGTTCGGTGCTCTCCCTTTAAAGGGGAATCTTCCCTTTCCTAGCTACCCGATGCCTCCCACACACCACCATATCTTCTCTTTCTCGCACCCGAAGAGGGACAAAAACCCAAACCGTTTTTTTAGAGGAAATCTGGGTTGGGTAAAAAAACCTTTTTTTTTCTCAAAACTCGGGGTCAAAAGCAAATTGAGGGTTTGTTACAACCAAAAAGAGGGCCTGTGGGGTTCTCAGCCCCTTTCCCCTAAGCCCCTTTTTGATAGCGATGCTAAATGGGCAAAAAGCAAAACAAAAACCTACAACCGTTTGTTCGGGGCCTCCTTTGGAAGACCCCCTTCCTGAGCACCCTGCCTCCCACCAGCCAGCCAGTATCTTTTCCTACTCTGCCTGAAAGGGGCAAAACCCCCAAACAGCGTTTTTCGTAATGAAGAACTGGGGTGGCTAAAAAATCCTTTTTTTCTTTCTCAAAACCGGGGGGTCAAAACAAATTGAGGGTTTTACAACCAACGAGGGCGCTTGGGCTTCCACCCCTTTCCCCCAATGCCTTGATAAAAAGATTTTAACAACCCGAAAAGCTTTTGTAATGAGCAACACGGCTGGGTCACCCCTTTTGCTTTCAAAGACCAGGGGGTCACAACAAAATTGAGGATTTGTTTAAATCAAAAAGGGGCTTGGCTTTCCCGGGTCTTTTCTGAAATGCCTTGTGATAGAAAATGCCCCGTGGGGTTTCCCAAAAAAGGCAATTCTTTCAAATCCCCCCACCCTAAGGTTCCTTCCCAAAAGAGAAATTTCCCCCACAAAGATTACTTTTAAAATTTGGGAACAGTAAATGAAGACTTTTTCTAAGACTTTTTGTTTATTTTTTTCTTTGTTAAGTAGATAAAAGTGATTTATTTACACTCCGTTTTCTCTAGGTTACCAACCTGCTGTTTCCTGTTGTTTGCTTATCTGGTAGCAGAGTGACTTCATCACACAGGTTGGTACACGGAACTGCCGGCAGCTCGACTGTTAGGCAATGTTCACACGGCTTATACACGCCGTAATTGCGGCAGCTCCCCGGCCCCATAGACATGCATTATCCATGGCGCATATTCCGCCGGGATAATGTGCATGTCACTTTCTCCAAGCGGGGAGGGGAGACAAAATTCATAGTTCTCTCTGAGAACTGTGGATTACCGTAATGCCTGGGACAGATTTCAGCCGTATTGCAGCGCAGTACGGCGCGCAATACGGACTGAAATCTGTCCCAAAATAAGCCGTGTGAACGAGGCAATATGTGATCTAACATACAAGGTAAACTAATTGCTTTTGTTTACCTCAGCTCTGAAGCTTCTCCAGACTTTAGCTAAGCATCTCCTGCTCACATGTTAGAGTAATTAGCAGAACTTTGAATACGGAGCTGATATGACAATCACTCACAGCCTGAGACAGGATGCATGAATGTAAAGCTGCTTGTGGCTCTGTGAAAGAACGTGGTGAGACAACCCTTTTAAGGTCAATCATAATGGTGAGGTCTCTGTATCTCATATAGGGAGTCCTTCATTCAGATTACTGGATATTTGTATTAGAGACAAGAGCTCAAAAAGGCCTTAATATTAGGCAAGATCTTACTTATTTTTATTAAGATCGTTGTTTTTATTTGTCCTGATATTATTTGTCATTGTGAATGTTTAGTGTTTTATCAGGTGATTCTGTCTGTATAAGAGGGAGGGGGTAAATGTGGAATCACTTACGCTATGATTAAGGGAGTTACCTGAAATGCGTAAGCGTCTGATCCGCTTTGCTAAGGAGAGTGTTATTTGCTTTTACACCTCTTTTTGGAAATAAACAAAGAATTCCTGTTTGCATCATACCATAGACCTTCAACTCTGGAAGTGGTATTTCTTCATTCAGATCATTCCTAAAAAGTAGCAGCTGGATGCATTTGTAGAGGTTGGTTTCATCTTTGCCTTATAATTAAAATGTAATTGTTCTACAAACTTGTTCTGCCACAGTTTAAAAAAATAAATTAATTAATTAATTAAAAAAAAGGAAGAAATAAAACACATATTTCCCTGACCGGGAATCAAACCCGGGCCACGGCGGTGAGAGCACCAAAACCTAACCACTAGACCACCAGGGAAGGCAGGCAAACGGACTGAGGCAATAATTAAAGGGGCTATCCACCTCATAAAAAAGAACCTTTGTATTAGTTCTTGGGCCCCCAGTAAATTAACAAAAAAGTTGTACTCCTCTTCCCTCATTCCTCATTAGGCAGAGGCACCAGGTAGGTGTGTGGAGTCTTAGGGTATGTTCACATACCGTATTTGTGGTCCGCAGGCAGCGGGGGTTCTTTAACTGACCGCGGCACCAGAGTAGCGCTAGTGCGCTATTCTGGCACTGCTGGGTCGCTTCTACAGGCGGGTGAAGCGGCCGCAGCAGCCGCTCACCCGCCCGGTGAGTTTCACTGACTTGTGTGGCCGCAGCCGCACAGTCAGTCAGCAGCTGCCATACAGGGAGGAGGCAGGAGGGATCGTTCCTCCCTTCTCCCCCTGTATGTACAGCACCGGTGCGCAGGGGGTGATACGCGCAGCTGCACTCACTCCCCCTGCGACGCTGAGTCGGTCGGCCGGGAGACGTCCGGAGCTGCCCGCGCTGCAGGGAGCCTGGTGAGGTAAGTGGCTTTTATTATTTTATTTTTATAAGCTATAGGGGGGCTCTACCTGGCTACAACAAGAGGGGCTCTACCTGGATACAGCAAGGGGGGCAACTACTTGGCTACAACAAGGGGGGCAACTACCTGGCTACAACAAAGGGAGCAAATACCTGGCTACAACAAGGGGGCAACTACCTGGCTACAACAAAGGGGGCAACTACCTGGCTACAAAGGGGGGTAACTACCTGGCTACAACAAAGGGGGCAACTACCTGGCTACAACAAGGGGGGCAACTACCTGGCTACAATAAGGGGGACATCTACCTGCCTACAACAAGGGGGGCAACTACCTGGCTACAAAAAAGGGGGCCTCTACCTGGCTACAACAAAGGGGGCTCTACCTGGCTACAAAGGGGGCTCTACCTGCCTGCAACAAGGGGGGTAACTACCTGGCTACAACAAAGGGGGCCTCTACCTGGCTACAACAAAGGGGGTTCTACCTGGCTACAACAAAGGGGGGTTCTACCTGGCTACAAAGGGGGCCTCTACCTAGCTACACAGGGGGCACTACCTGGCTACAAATTGGGCTCTACCTGGCTGCAAGGGGGGCATCTACCTGGCATCAAGGGGGCATCTACCTGGCTACAAGGGGGCATCTACCTGCTTGTAAGGGGCACTACCTGGTTATGGGGGTCTACTACCTGACTATAAGGGCCCTACCTGGCTAGAGGGAGCATCCACCTGGCTTTCTTCCAAAGCCGTTATGCAGTTAGGTGGAGTGGGTGTGGCTTTTTGAAGGGGTGTGGCACAGCAACAAGATGGGCATGTCCGCCCTCTTCAATCTCCTGCTTTTCCACTTTCAAAAGTCGGCAACTATAGTGTAATTGCTCTGCAATGCGCTCAAAGTACGCCCCGCAAATACGGTAAAATCATAGCACTCACTGAGTGCTATGATTTCCCCGTGTATTCCCTGGAGCATAGTAAATGAAAGTAAATGAGAGCCAGGCCGCAGTGCTGTAGAAAGTATGAGCTGGCCAGAGGTTACTGTCAACGGTAGACGTATAGCGACGCGCACAGGTACAACCGCTACACACCGTGTGAACCCGGCCTTATACAACATTAGTCGCTCCACTGAAATATAAATGTATTCCAGGGGCTCATGGGAAATAAGCCAGGACTCTTGACTTCACAGTGGAGCCTCAGTTTCCAATCAATGTTGCTCAGCTCCAGTCATCAAGGCCACCAGCAGGTCATGTGCTCAGGATTTCCTTAGCATTGCACAGATGAAATCATTGGTATCAATGCATAGTATGGGATATCTTGAAAACATGACGGGACTTATGTATGGAAACGGACTAGCAGTAAGACTGTCTTTGTTGACCATAGTAACCAATCAGAGCCCATAACAACCAATCAGAGCCCATAACAACCAATCAGAGCTCAGCTTTCATTTCCCAGAGCAGTGTAAGAAATAAAAGCTGGGCTCTGATTGGTTGCTATGGGCTCTGATTGGTCGCTATGGGCTCTGATTGGTTGCTATGAGCTCCGATTGGTTGCTATGGGCGTGGATTGGTTGCTATGTGCTCTGATTGGTTACTATAATCGCTGATTGGTTACTATGGGCTCTGATTGGTTACTATGATTGGTTGTTATGAGCAACAAAGACAGTTTTGGACTTATGTATGGAAACGGTCTAGCAGGAGGGTGGTCTTTGTTGCCCATAAAAACCATTCACAGCTCATAGCAACCAATCAGAACCCATAGCGACCAATCAGAGCTCATAGCAACCTATTAAAACTCAGCTTTTATTTTCTCACAGCAGTATATGAAACGAAAGCTGAGCGCTGATTGGTTGCCATGTGCTCTGATTGGTTTCCATGGGCAACATAGACTGTCTGACTGCTTGACAGTTTTCATACATAAGACCCTATCTCTGTCTTTGTTGCCCATAGCAACCAGAGTTCATAGCAACCAATCAGAGCTCAGCTTTCATTTTTCCCAGAGCACAATATGAAATGAAAGCAGAGCTCTGATTGGTTGTTATGACCTCTGATTGGTTGTTGTGAGCTCTGATTGGTTGCTATGGGCTCTGATTGGTTGCTATGACCACTGATTCTTTGCTATGAGCTCTGGTTGCTATGGGCTCTGATTGCTATGGGCAACACAGACAGTCTTACACCTAGACAGTTTTCATACATAAGGCCCAATACGTCCAATCGACCTGGAGACATAAAGTTGAACAGCACTGATTTATATCATAAGCTAATGACTGAAGTAGCAGCCATGAGTAAGCAATAGCTATATATAACTTCTCCAGATGGCGGTGATATTTAGAGCTTCCCAAACCCTGCACTGTTCATACTGTGCGGGGTCCAGGTCGGGGAATTTCAACGAAAATCTGATTATCGTGCATGGAGCAGTAATTTGCATTTTGTGGTTTCATTCTGTCTCTTCTGTAAAACCTCAGGACATGTGGAAACCATTACAAGAGGAATGAAGTCATTGTGCACTGCCCGGCCCCCAACGGCCCCCCATCTACCCAGAGGCTGCACAAAACAAGGAAACCACTGCACCCTGACAGCTCACGCTCTAATTAAAAGAGGATGAGCTGTAGCGGAAACCCAAAGTCAGAGCACTGTCTACTGGATGCAGATGTCACTTGTAAATCAGAGTATACCAGGAGAGGTGTGTTAAGGGGAGGGTGAAGAATTTACAGCAGCACAGAGTATTTCAGGTGCATACGGATGTCACTTGTAAATCAGAGTATTTCAGAAGAGGTAGGTTCAAGGGAAGGGGAAGAACTTACAGCAGCACAGAGTATTTCAGACCTGTTTACTGGTGTGATTATGCTAGGGAGAACTGGGGGGTGAAGGGCTTATATAGCACCATAGAGTATTTCAGGTGCTAAGTGATCTTGTGAGGAGCGGAGGGGGAGATGTCACCTAGATGCAGATGTCGCTTGTAAATCAGAGTATTCCAGGGGATGTATGTTCAGTGCAAGGAGAAGAACTTACAGCAGCACAGAGTTTTTCAGGTGCTAAATTATCTTTTGAGAAGGAGGGGAGGTGTCACCTGGATGTAGATGCCACTTGTAAATTAGAGTATTCAAGGAGAGCTGTGTTCAGGGAAAGGTGAAGAACTTAGAGCAGCACAGAGTATTTCAGGTGCTTAGTGATCTTGTGAAAATGTGGGAGGGGAGAGAGCCCCTAGATAATGTCTTCTGCATACAGATGTCACTTGTAAATCAGAGTATTTCAGAAGAGGTACATTAAAGGGAAGGGGAAGAACTTACAGCAGCACAGAGTATTTCAGATGCTTAGTGATCTTTTGAGAACGGGGAGGGGTGGGGGGCTGTCACCTGGATGCAGATGTCACATATAAATCAGAGTATTCCAGGAAGGGTATGTTCAAGGGAAGGCGAATAACTTACAGCAGCACAGAGTATTTCAGGTGCTAAGGGATCTTGTGAGGAGGGGAGGGGGAGATGTCACATAGATGCAGATGTCACATGTAAATAAGAGTATTCCAGGAGAGGTGCTTTTAGGGTAAGGAGAAGGACTTACAGCAGCACAGAGTATTTCAGACATTAAGGGATCTTGTGAAGGGGGGGGGAGGTCACCTGGATGCGGATGTCGCTTGTAAATGAGAGTAGTGCATGAGAGATATGTTCAGGGGAAGGAGAAGAACTTACAGAATCACAGAGTATTTCAGGTAGTAAGTGATCTTTTGAAGAGGGGAGGGGGGGGGGGGGGGTTGTCAACTGGGTGTTGGTGTCACTTGTAAAACAGGGGATTAAAGGAGGGGTCTGTTCAGGAGAATGGGATTAATTTACAGCAGCACAGAGCATTTCAGGTGCTATGTGATCCCTTGTGTGGGGGGGTTTGGGGACTGGAATGTCACCTAGATGCAGATGTCACTTGTAAATCACAGTATTCCTGGAGAGGTATGTTCAGGGTAAGGAGAAGAACTTACAGTAGCACAGAGTATTTCAGACCTGTTCACTGGTGTGATGATGCTAGGGAGAACTGGGGGGTGAAGGGATATGTCTTGGTGTAAGAAACACAGAAATGAACACAGCGGCGGTCTGTTTGTGGTATCCATCGGGACACCTTGAAAATGTATCCCAACGTATACCACAGCATGGCCATCGCCCTCTGTAGGGCAGGTGTAGTCCTAATTAGACAATGTTTGCCCTATTTAGAGAACATGTACCGTGTCCGCTAAACAGGGCTCACATAGTGCAATGAGGCTACATCTGCCCTATAGAAGTCACAGCCCTGCTGCGGTATCCGTTGGGATACATTTTTACCGTACCCCGATGGATGCCAAGAGCGGGCTCCCAAAATGCTACGTGATTGGAGACTAAAAATGCTCAACGTACAGTAATTAAATATTTTCTGTAGTTTCTCACATGATCGCTCCCAAAATCTGATGTTTATAGCTTGTTGCCAAGGGATACGACCAGTAGTTAAGTTTCTGGTCGAACATGCTCAGTTCCAGCACTAGGAAGGTGAGCTATGTGTCAATGAAGCAGGAGGGGATGTAACGAGGAACTAATAGGAGGGGCTCAGAAGTGGGGGGAACAAAATATGAGGTGCACAAGAGGCCAGAGGAACGCAGCCTAAGACAAATGTCAGCAATGCATGATGGGAACTGTAGTCTACTTCCCGTATGGGCTACTGCTAGAGCCAGGCCCAACTTGAAAGAAGTAGCGTTCTTCATTAGGGAGAGGCACCGTGTAGGTGTTTGGAGACTTAGACACTATTAGTTATTCCACTGAAATTTAAATATATAATATAAAATTCAATATGGGAGATGAGCTAGGACTCTGCAGTGTCACCTGTTGTAATGTGAATGGGATTAACACCAACCAGACATTCATCTACAGACAGTTGTTTTGGTCTGTTTACCCCTCATCATTGAAGAGTAGAGTATTGATTGGTTGGCTCTGTGAGAGGCTCTAGGGGTAGCTCTAAAGGGGTAACCTTCCTCATTAGGGAGAGGCACCATGTAGGCGTGTGGAGTCTTATAAACTATAAGTCTCTTGTCAGAAATTCAAAGTTAATCTAAAGGGCTCAAGGGAAATGAACTAGGACTCTGCAGCGTCCCTTATTGGATAAAGCATTCCTCCAGTCACATCTGACTCAGTGAGCCTTGCGATGTCAATGGGGTGAGGAGTAAACACCCTGAAACAGCTGTCCGCAGATGAATATCTGGTTGGCTCTAATGCCATTCACATTTCAAGGCTCAGTGAGTCGGATGTGTAACAAGTAACACTGTCCCCATGCGATCGTGTTCCTGTTCCCTGACCCTACAACTACTCACCTGTCCCCGTTCCTGCTCTGAGTCTCCTCGCTGCCTCTGGACAGCGCACGCGTACCCAATCCCTAGGGCACGCACGCTGACTCTTGGAGGGAGGCAGCTTAGACTCCACTCCCTGGGGCGGCTCATATCATCTTCTCGCAATAACCCAGAGGATCCACTACCCTGACAAACGCTACATCTGATAGGAGGCACTACCGAGTCCTAACTCATTTCCCATGACCTTTTGGAATAGCTGTGAAATTTCAGTGGAGCGACTGATGGCTTATAAGTCTCCACACACCTAATGAGTGTTACCTGCACCCTCCCTAAGGCTATGTTCATACGATGTATTGCGGCACGTGCAGTATGCGGCGTAATACATCGTGTGTTTCAGGAGCTAGCACTGATCAACACGTACTCCCGCGGCGCGGGGCCCCATAGACATGCATTACTTATGTCACTTATCTCCCCGCGTGTACAAAACGATCGTATTGTACGCGCTGGTGGATGAGGCGTAATTCATAGTTCTCTATGAATGCTATGGATTACTGTAATTGCGGGGCGCATTTCGCCACGTATTAAGCGCAATATGCTGAGAAATGTGCCCCAAACTAAACCTTGTGAACATGCGCTAATGAGGAATGTTACCCTTTTCAACCTATATATGGTGAGATAATACAAAACTCATCAATAATAAGAATAAGAATGATGATAATTGTATGAGCGACTAATGTCGGGGGCTTTACATGCTGGATAAATCTAAAGACACACATTGGATCAATGATGTAACCCTGCTTCCTTATCAACACCATGGAATGACTCTGGGATATTAGGATTAAGATTTGAAATCAGAATTTTGATCATCTCATGGGAACGTCTGCGCGTTGCAATTCTAACACATCACAAAATATAAAGCCGAAGGCAATTCTCCTGTTGTTGGGATGGACAGGAGTATACTGGTCATAAACAACACAATAAAAGCTGCTGCCTCCAGGGGGGGAGGGGGGGTGCCAGTCCACACCGCGGGACCAGAACGGGCACAGATTAGCGGGAATCTTCACTAGTCAAGGTGATGCCGGTAACTTTCCAGAATGGAACTTTTTTATCTTTAGTGGCTTTTTCGTGCAATTTTCCTTTTGTGCCTTTTTCGTGTGGTTTTATGTAATTTTTCTGTGGTGGTTTGCTGTCGGCGATTTTATGCACTTTTTTCTTTTGTAGATTTTTCATGCAGTTTTATGTTTTTTTCCTCCGACTTTACGTTGCTTTTTTCTTTGGTGTCTTTTTTACCTGTTGTTTTATGTGCCTCTTTCATGTCTTTTTCAGCATTTTTTGATGTGTTATGCATCAAAATACACACAGTTTACTGCATCTTTTTACAATCCTGATTGACTCTTCATGATAAATTTCTGCACAAAAACCGCGTGTTGCACACCACGAACTGCCATGCACTGGTGTTTTTCTATGTGTCGCATAATGCATTAAAAGATGTGGGGTGCGGAGAAAGCACCATGTGCAATCATTATACACTGTGTATTTTTTGCATCACAATATGCATCAAAAACACTGGGCCTTATTTATCGGAAGCAAAATGGGACATTATTTACTCAAAAAGACAAGGCCATACTTACAGCTCAGAGGCTGAAGCATAAACTGAACACAGTAGGAGGCAAACACAGGCCTCTGTGCTACTAGGGAAAGGTGAAACAAGTGCAGATGATTGATACACACCTCACCCACCCATTCACTAGGAGAGCAGCTGAATGACAAAGGCCTCGTTCACACGACGGTTTTGGCCGCGGGTATCGCCGCAGCTCTTGCCGCGGTTCCCGCGGCCAAACCTCGTCCTACCCTCGCCGCAAACTCGCGTCTCCCAACGCGGGTTCGCGGCGCGGGCGGTGGGCGTGGTCTTGGCGCTGGTGGGGCGTGGTTAGGGGCGCGGCTTGCGCCGAGGGCTTGCCCCCATGCAAATTAATAGCAGGGGGCAAACCGCGCCGCGAGCCGCGTCCCAGCCGCGCACCACCGCGGCGAGACCTGCGGCAGCACCGCGCGGCCGCAGCGCAGAGAACTCGCTGTCAGGAATTGACAGGAGAGTTCTTCAAAGACGCGGGTTTGGCCGCAGCCCCGGAGCCGCGGCCAAACCTGCAGAGTGTGAATATTAACGCGGTTTCCCATAGGAAACCATGTTAATAAACTAGACGCGATTTGGCTGCGGTTTTGGCCGCGGAAACCGCGTCAGAACCCGCGGCTATAACCGCGGCCACATCCGTCGTGTGAACGGGGCCAAAGGGTGCTTTCACACGGAGCATTTTTGGTGCCTTTTTGACGCGATTTTGTACAGGAAGGCACAGCAATTAATGTAGTAGATTACTGCAAAAAATGCATCAAAAAACGCATCAAAAACGCACCATGTGAAAGCACCCTAAAGCTGCACACTAAATAGGTACCAATTCACACAAGTATGCAAAGAAAGCCACAGTGTAATACAAGGGGAGACTGCACAAAAGCAAAAATACCAATAAAGCAAACTACTCTCACGCGCTCTATGTATGAGGGGGTGGTTGCTGGTATTACGATTGCATATGAAAGGCAGCTGAATGAAAAAAACTGCACAGTAGATAGGTACCAATTCACACCAGTATGCAAAAACAGCCAGATTGTAATACATGGATGAGACTGCACAGACAAACAAACATTTTTGTCAAAAGGGCAGCACCCTCTGCATTGTTTTTGCTCATATACAGTCATAATACCTGCAACCACCCCCCTCATACATAGAAGGCGTGAGAGTAGTTTGCTTTATCAGTATTTTTGCATTTTTGTCTCCCCATGTATTACACTGTATTTTTTTTGCGTACTGGTGTGAATTGGTACATGTGCAGCTTTTGTCATTTAGCTGCTCTCCTAGTAGAGGGGTGTGTGAGGTGCACATCAATTATCTGCACATGTTTCACCTTTCCCTGTAGCACTGGGGCCTGCGTTGCCTCCTTTTGTGTTCAGTATATGGACCATCCTCAGAGCTAAAAGTTTTGAATTGCATCATTTATCAGAAATATTGTCTTTGTTGCCCATAACAACCAATCAGAGCTCATAACAACCAATCAGAGCTCAGCTTTCATGTTTTAAACTGGTGTGGAGAGATGAAAGCTGGACTCTGATTGGTCGCTATGGGCTTTGATTAGGTGTTATGAGCGCTGATTGGTATCTATGGGCTCTGATTAGTTGCTATGGGCTCTGGTTGCTACGAGCTCTGATTGGTGGCTATGAGCTCTGGTTGCTATGGTCTCTGAGTGGTTGCTACGAGCTCTGATTGGTCGCTACGAGCTCTGATTGGTTGTTATGAGCTCTGATTGGTTGCTATGGGCTCTGATTGGTTGTTATGAGCTCTTATTGGTTGCTACAAGCTCTGATTGGTGGCTATGGGCTCTGGTTGCTATGGTCTCTGAGTGATTACTACGAGCTGTGAGTGGTTGCTACGAGCTCTGATTGGTTGCTACGAGCTCTGATTGGTCGCTATGGGCTCTGATTAGCTGCCATGGGCTCTGATTGGTTGTTGTTGGCTCTGATTGTTCGCAACAAGCTCTGATTAGTTGCTATGGGCTCTGGTTGCTATGGGTTCTGATTGTTCGCTATGAGCTCTGGTTATTTGCTATGAGCTCTGATTGGTCGCTATGAGCTCTGATTGGTCGCTATGAGCTCTGGTTATTTGCTATGAGCTCTGATTGGTCGCTATGAGCTCTGATTGGCAGATATGGGCTCTGATTGGTGGCTATGGGCTCTGATTGGTGGCTATGGGCTCTGATTGGTTGCTATGGGCTCTGATTGGTCGCTATGAGCTCTGATTGGCAGATATGGGCTCTGATTGGTCGCTGTGGGCTCTGATTGGTTGCTATGGGCAACAAAGACAGTCTTACTGCTAGACAGTTTTCGTACATAAGGACCTAACTCTGCCTTTGTTGCCCATAGCAACCAATCAAGTAGCCTAAGTAATCCTCAGTAAACCAGTGTGGCAACTTCATCAATCCTGTGTAACCTTAGACTGGACATGCGCCTCCTGTATCACAGTGCTGATAAATCTGGAGCCGGTTAGTATTGTGTAGTCTCACTTTGCTCCTTTTGACTTACTTTATGCCACTAATTGCACCAAAATTTTGCTGCATTTTTGGCGCTTGCATTGCATGCTAAACCATTCCCCTTATTTTGGAAAAGACATAGAGGTGTCTCAAACATATAATACACGTGATATAAAGCACAGCACCAGTATTTGTGCCGCAAATTCTGTCAGGATTCTGGCGCAAATACCATGGTAAATATTTCCCAGTATCATCACACTTCTGTCAATCCTGCTCCCTTCATCAGGCCTTAAAGGGGTTGCCTCACTACATTGATTCATCCTGCTTTCTTGGTTTCATGTTGAATTCAGGGGGTGTGTTTACTGGCTTCCACTAGGCTGCAGCTATAGCAACCAGTGCTGGCAGCCTATCAAGAGAGATTGAACAGGTCTGTAGCTATAGCGACCAGCGCTGGCAGCCTATCCGGATAGATCAAACAGGTCTGTAGCTATAGCGACCAGTGCTGGCAGCCTATCAGGATAGATCAAACAGGTCTGTAGCTATAGCGACCAGTGCTGGCAGCCTATCAGGAGAGATCAAACAGGTCTGTAGCTATAGCAACCAGTGCTGGCAGCCTATCTGGAGAGATTGAACAGGTCTGTAGCTATAGCAACCAGTGCTGGCAGCCTATCTGGAGAGATAGAACAGATCTGTAGCTATAGTAACCAGTGCTGGCAGCCTATCTGGAGAGATTGAACAGGTCTGTAGCTATAGGGTCCTGAGGAGCTGATGCAGCCCCTACAATAGGGGATATCTAGGAATAGGTAGGACACTGCTAATGGACATATATTGCAAAGTTACTTGTTTTTCAAAGATCTTTAACATAAAAAGCAGCAATCCCTGTAGTGAGACAACCCCTTTAATCTGGGACTCGATGCTCGGCGCTGGATCTCGCTCGGCTATTGTGGGAATACTTGTTAGGTATTGGATTCAGGACTCGTAATCTAGACTTCCTTCTTCATTTTTGCAGGAGAATGATGGACTACATGAACCAGCAGATCAAACCCCAAAAAGACTTGAAGCTCCAGGAGAACGGGAGGCCGAATGACCGGAGTATATGAGGAGGGGTAGAGCTCACAATGGGGTTTCCTCTGCTCCTATTATTCTCTGTGCTGCTGCCTGAGGACCCGGAGCTCAAGAAAGGGTCAACTGATTACCGCTCACTGTGGAATGTAAAGGGCCAAACCATGTGGGGTCCGGAACTTGTGACCCAGTCCTACAAGTACAAGGACTCTTACCGCCCCCCCCCCCCATCGGCCGTGATTCACATTCAGATCACTCCTAAAACATAGCAGATGGATCCCTTGGTAGAGGTTGGTTCCGTTGTCGCCTTATAACTTATATGTAATTGTTCTAAATAATTGTTCTGCAACTGTTTAAAAAATCAAAAATTACAAAGAAACAAAACAATTGTTTCCCTGACCGGGAATCGAACCCGGGCCGCGGCGGTGAGAGCGCCGAATCCTAACCACTAGACCACCAGGGAAGGATGCTTGGTACTGCGATGCTAGATAAAGGGGTTGTCTCACTACAAGGATTGCTGCTAAAAACAAGTTACTTTGCAATATGTGTCCATTAACAGTGTCCTACCTACTCCTAGATATCCCCTCTTGTATGGGCTGCATCAGCTCCTCAGGTCGCTATAGCTACAGACCTGTTCGATCTCTCCCGATAGGCTGCCAGCACTGGTTGCTATAGCTACAGACCTGTTCTATATCTCCTGATAGGCTGCCAGCGCTGGTTGCTATAGCTACAGATCTGTTTGGTCTCTCCTGATAGGTTGCCAGCACTGGTCGCTATAGCTACAGACCTGGCTTCTACTGAAACTTAGAAGAAGCCAGTAAACACGCCCCTGAATTCAAAATGAAACCAAGAAAACAGGACTGAGGTAAGATGAATCAATGTAGCGTGACAACCCCATAAAAGGGGTTTTTCCTGCTGCAGACATTGATGGCATAGGAACTGAACCTGTACCTATCTTAGAAATGAGTAAGAGAGCTATTCCCGAAACGTGTCGGCTTATCGGTTCATCTAGACCGATTTGTTACCTCTATGTAACCCTCTATTTGCATGGACATTCTATCTAATTTTAATATTTCCACCATCCTATTGTGCTCCTTCCTCGATTTGGGAGCTGGTCTTCCTTCAGTTTGCTGTGGATCTTGTTGGGGAGTGGTAATCCAAAATACTGTCTCCATTGAGCATCACAACATTGACGAGAGGGTGAGCTGGTTTATACTTCTTGTTTGTCTCTATGGGTATGTTCACACGGCGTAATTTCAGCGCAGAAAAAGTGGAGAATGCGGGCATCGATCCCACTACCTCTCGCATGCTAAGCGAGCGCTCTACCATTTGAGCTAATTCCCCTCTTGTGTGCTTGAGCTGGTGTAGAGTGTAAGGCTAGGTTCACACGGTGTATTTGCAGGGCGTAATTACGCCCCGCAATTACACCGTGTGACGCCGGGCGGGAGCGGGGGACTGAGTAGGGGGCCGGCACTTCGCCGCCCCATAGACTTGAATTGCTAGTGGCGCGTATTTTCGGCTAGTAATTCACAAGTCAATTATCTCCCCCCGCGGCGGCTTCGCTGGGCGGGGAGAGGGGACGTAATCCATAGTTCTCTATGAGAACTGTGAATTACCGTAATGAATGGGCCGTTTTCGGCCCGTAATTGGCGCACTCCGACGCGTAATTACGGACCGAAATACGGCCCATTTTAAGCCGTGTGAACATGGCCTTAGGCTCTGTCTCCCCTGCAGTGGACAAAAAACAACCTGAAAACGAATTACTAAAAACATTCATGAAACTGAGTTTTCTGTCCACTGCCTGTCAAAAGCAGCTGAAAAAACGTCCGTTTTTTGGCGCGTTTTTTCGTTTTTTGAAGCGTTTTTTGGAGCGTCTTTGCTCTGCTTTTTAATGCATGCACAAATTAAGCCATTGGATGTAAACTACACCCTACAGGTGGAGTTAACATGTTAAGTAGTCACTTCCTTTAGATCACTGTAGCCATTGTGAGCACATTGTCCTTTGTGAGCTGCTGCGTGCTACTACTTTATTAAATTTTGCACCAGATTCTTGCACCAAAATCCACAAAACCCACATTATCTTTCCATACAGCAAGATAACTGTATTAGCGTCAAAATCTGTAAAGAAAAGGATTTTAGCGGCAAAATCCCCGAAAAACACATTATTGCGCTAAATTCCGTAAAAAAAACTATTTTTAGTGTCAGAAGCGAGATCACTTTATTAGCACCAAAATCCGTATAAAATATGGAATCTGGCACCAAAATCCATAAAAAAAAGTTTTTTTTGTGTCAAAAGCTAGATCGCTTTATTAGCTCCAAAATCTGTAAACATACGGATTTTAGCACCAAAATCCATAAAAAACCGGATTCCGACGTCGAAATCCGTAAAAAATGTATTTTTTTGCGTTAAAAGCTAGATCACTTTATTAGCACCAAAATCTGTAAAGATACAGATTTTAGCCCCAAAATCCATCAAAAAACTGATTTTTTGGCGTCAGAAGCGAGATCACTTTATTAGCGCCAAAATATGTTCAGTAAAGGACTTTAGTGCCAAAATCCATAAAAAAACGTATTCTGGTGCCAAAATTCGTAAAAAACTTATTTTTAGCGATAGAAGCGAGATAACATATTTTGGCGCTAATAAAGTTAAGAAAAGGATTTTAGTGCCTAAATCCGTAAAAAAAAACATATTTTTATTGTCACAAGCGAGATAACTTTATTAGTGTTAAAATTTGTAAAAAAAAAACAAACTTATTTTTAGCGAAAAAATATGAATTGCGCAAAAATCGGTAATCCATACAGTATAAGAGTCGGCATGTCACAGCACACATGTGCTAACGGGCACAGACAGCAAAACAAATGAGAAAGAGATGTTATCTCACTATCCAAAAATAAAAGATAAAATTTAGGGCTGGAGGAACACTTAAAGAAAATGTACCTGCTCTGACCGAAATTACGGCAATCCATAGCTCTCATAGAGGACTATGGAGTACGCCTCGTCCCCCCGCGCGTACAATACGATCGTATTGTACGCGCGGGGAGATAAGTGACGTGTCAATTACTGGCGGTGATTACGCGCCACGAGTAATGCATGCTAATGGGGCCGCCCCCTCCAGCCCCCCCCCCCCCCCCCCCCCGTGCTTCAGGAGTATGCGACTCCCAAAACACCCAGCGTATTGCGGCGCATACTGTACATGTCGCAATTACGCTGTGTGAACATACCCTGTATCTTAAAAATGAGCCCCAAAAGCTCTCAGTCTGGGAGTTCTGAATACAGCCGAGTGGGCTGAACCTATGTGACATTGATGGTATACCCCATCTGCTATCAATGTCTAAAGTGCGACAACCCCTTTGGGGAAATCAAAATGGTGAGGTATCTATCTAATAAAAGGTGTCACTCATAAAGTAGCAGGTGGAGGATAGAGGTCAGTTCTTATAACTGAGATGTAATTGTTATATCTATTGTTCTGCAACAGTTAAAGGGGTTTTGCCATGAAGTAAAATTGACGTGGGAAGTTTGAAAATTAAATAAACATTTTCACCATTCATCATTATTAAAAATTCTGCACCGTTGTTGTTTTAGCCGCTCCTTTAGTGATCCATTGTTTACAGCTCGTCTCCAGGGGATACGACCAGGGCTGAGAGCTCCACAGTTCTGGTCGCACATGCTCAGACATCACCTCTCTTCTCAGGCAGCTACTGAGTGTTCAAACCCCGGCTGCTGTCATTCTACTCCCGTCCTTTGGACTAGTTAGTAATGAATCAAACAGCGTAAATAAAAAAAATAAAAAACCTTAATGAGGTTTGTGCATTGACAAAGAGGAAAAAAAATCCACAGGTTAAGTTCCTGAAGGGATTTGAAACACGGACCCATGTGCTGTGAGGCAAAAATGTTACCTCTGAGCTATAGTGTAGCTACTTACAATTCTATACATAAACAGATCTTTCTTTGACTAGAGAGAGGAAAGGCCTGGTGATGTCATCCTGCTGGGTTACATGATATGCAATTCAAACAAATCACACACGCCCCCTTCTGAGCACACAGAGCTGCAGAGCTGGATGCAGGAGGTACGAAATGAGATTGTGGCAAAACCCCTTTAAAAGAAATTGCATTTCCCTGACCGGGAAACAAACCTGGGCCGCAGCGGTGAGAGCCCCGAATCCTAACCACTAGTCCACCAGGGAAGGCTGAGTCCTTATACTGCAATAGTTGAGGTTCTGCTTTACATCAGCATTTCAATGGGACCCATATCTAAATAATGAGTTCTAAAACCTCTCTGTTTTGGTTGGGACTCCTCCATTTAAATCAATGGAAGTTCCGAGTACAGCCGAGCAGGCTGTACCTATCTGACATTGATGACTTACCCTAGTGATACGCCATCAATGCCTGAAGTGGGACAACCCCTTTAAGGCCAATCAGAATGGTAAGTTGTCCTCTCATTAAGGTCACTTAGTAGACCGATGAAGTTTAGTGGTCAGTTCTTCCCTTGTTGCTTTATAACTCAAATGTAATTGTTATAATAATTGTTCTGCAACAGATTTAAAAAAGGAAATAAAAAAAATGCATTTCACTGACAGGGAATAAAATTGAATCCTGACCACTAGGGAAGACTGAGATTGTCTGGGGAAATAAGATATGTTTTTCCCTGACCGTGTTTTCAATCCAAGCTGTGGCAGTGAGAGAGCTAAACCATAAACACGAGCCCACCAGGGAAGACTGAAGAACAATGTGGGTCAATAGTTAAAGGGGTCGTCCTAGCTCAGCCTTTGATGGCATATTAGTGGGACCTGTACCTGTCTTAAGAATGAGCCCCGAAACTGCTCTGTTTTTGGTCAAGATACTTCCATTTAAATCAGTGGGAGTTCTGAGTATGACCAAGCACGCCAAACCTATTTGACATTGATGGCATACCCTAGCGATATTATGCCATCAATGTCTGAAGTGGGACAACCCCTTTAAAGGGGTTGTCTCACTACATTGATTCCTCTTAACTCAGTCCTGCTTTCTTGGTTTCATTTTTAATTCGGGGGCGTGTTTACTGGCTTCTACTAGGCTACAGTAGGTCTGTAGCTATAGCAACCAATGCTGGCAGCCTATCAGGAGAGATCGGACAGGTCTGTAGCTATAGCGACCAGTGCTGGAAGCCTATCATGAGAGATCGAACAGGTCTGTAGCTATAGCGACCTGATGAGCTGATGCAGCCCACACAAGAGGGGATATCTAGGAATAGGTAGGACACTGTTAATGGACACATATTGCAAAGTGACTTGTTTTTGCAGGATCTTTAACATAAAAAGCAGCAATCCCTGTAGTGAGACAACCCCTTTAAGGCCAATCAGAATGGCGAGTTGTCCCTATCTTACGAAAGGTGTTATTTAGGTCACTACTGAAAAGCAGCATACAGATTAATTTTAGAGGTTGGTTATTTTACTAATATATAATTGTTCTGCAACAGTTTAAAAAAAATAATAATAATCAAAAAACATGAAATTCCCTGACCGGGAATCGAACCCGGGCCGCGGCGGTGAGAGCGCCGAATCCTAGCCACTAGACCACCAGGGAAGGCTGTAGGTTAATGAGACATGAGTTAAAGGGGTTTTTCTACCGCAGACACTGCTAGCAGAGCTAAGGGATGTACCCCAAAAATTCTCTGTTTTCGAGTTCTGAATACAGCCGAGTGGGCTGAACCTATCTGACATTGATGGTATACCCCATATGCTATCAATGTCTAAAGTGGGACAACCCCTTTAGGGCAATCAAAATACTGTGATATCCCCAGTAAAGGCTTTTGAAGATGCTAAGACATCCGTAATGGTCCAGAAATCCTAAAACCTAGATTTGTGCCCCTTTTAGCACTTGTCAAATAGTCTCCAAAAAAATGGGAATCTCGCAAGAGAACAGAGAGTGACTTTTGATCACTACATTTACTATTTTGCCATAGGCAAACTTAAACTCTATCAGTTCTCTATCTATAAAACACTAAAAGCTGGTGAAACATGTTGGGGAGATCAGGCATGACGTTTTAAATTGTGATTTCTCACCTCTGTTTACAAGTGTCACCCGCTGTGTCACAAGGGGGCCTTATTTGTTTTGTGTCCATCAGATTAGGGACGACTTCCCAAGTAGGAGGCTTGGGATCCCTTACTGGAGTTAGTAAATTGCTGTATATTTAAGGCTTTCCTGTTAATGGGTGGTGCTCCACCAGATTTGATAATAGAAAAGGAGCTACTCCCTCCTTCAGAAGTAGAAAGGGTTAAATGGTGAGGTTAGAAATCAGGTTTTTTAATAGTGTGTATAGAGGTTAAGTGTTATACATAATAAAAGTTACGTTTTAGTGTTTTATAGATGGAGAACTGATAGAGTTTAAGTTTGCCTATGGCAAAATAGTAAATATAGTGAGCTTTTAGCACTTGGCACAGCAAAAGCCTTTCATTATCCAATAGACAGCAAAACAATCCATGGTTATTATGGGGCTTCCATCAGTAACCTGCTCCTCCCCTATGAGAAAAGGGCCCCGAATATAAGGAGATGTCCCAACTGGACAAAGCTGGTTACATGCAGATGTTATCACAGGAGTTTCCAGAGTGAAGTCAAAGACTGGAAATGGAAAAGCAAAAAGAGCTCTGGAACGAAGTGTGAGAAGGAAAAAGAGAATCGGCACCATAAAAATGCCCAAATCCTGGAACAGATAAAAGAAGGACTAATTTACCTTCATAATACAGAGCTGTCGCCGCCTGGACGAGGACGAGCAGCAGCAGCGGTGTGGACGGATCCATCGCAGGTATTCGTCTCGTGGTCTCCGGCCAGTCAGCAAAATCTACAGAGGAAATGGATTTTACAGCTGAATCAAATCACGGAACAATTTGTTCCTTTCATGCATCGGAAAAGAAAAGTGTGGAAATGGAAAGAAGGTTCCAGCGACGCAGGATTGAGGAATTCACCCGGAACGGAGCGGAGCTTTATTATTTTATTACAGGTGTTGTCCTATCACAGACATTGATGGTATATGGATAGGATATATCATCAATGTCAGGTTGTCATCTGCACCAACCTAAGAATGGACCCCTAAAACCTCCTTGTGTGAACAGAGAAGTAGCCGCGCTTGCACGGTGCTTCTCCATTCATTTCAATGGGAGTTCTAAGTGCAACAATGTGCTTGGAACTCCCATTGAAATGAATGGTGAGTAACCGTCTGCGTCTGTTAATATCCAACCTTATATGTCCTGCGCGCCAAAATTGCAGGTTATTTTGTTGATTGACCTCACTAATAATTGTAATAAAGGGTGATCAAAAAGTCATAGGAATCCAAAAATAGCGCCAAGGATAACTGCACTCCCCCTCCCCTCCGTACAGGTCCGTAGATGGAAAATAAAAAAAGTTATCGGTCTCAAAAAATGGTGCTGCAAAGCAAAAAAAATATAAAAATCACCAGAATCGCACTGACCCACAGAATAAAGAGAACATGCCATTTATACCGCATCTCAAAAAAAAGATGTCATGTGCCCTATTAGCCTCGTCCTGGCCCGGGGTGTCCCGCTTAGTCAGACCGAGCCCGACGGCCTTTATTAGGTCTGGATTAGTGATTTATCTCCAAATATCTGATTAAAAGTTAGGTTTTATTGTTTATCCTTTGGATCAGATCATTGGCCCACTTTACAGAAAACTTTTGGACTTGTAACATTGATATTCCAGCCTGGTTGTTTCCAATCCACTATACTGCAAGACAGTTTCTGTGATACTCATGCAATGGAATTAAGGAGTCACTGATAGTTTTAAAATAGAACATTTTTAGTTTGTGGTTTCCGAATCAACACCCGGCCTCACGGCTTCCAGGTCCAATGTGTGTCTGCTGGCTGAGACGCCAATGTGTGCACGACTCGGCTCCAAGTGCGGCACCTCGCTTTCTGGCTCTAGTGTTTGATGGCTTTTATTAATCCCTTTCATAAAACTTCGGTACTTGTGAGAATCCAGAAAACAATTTCATACCAAATAACTTTTTAACATGCATGTTGTTACAGAACACATTTTCTATTCACCTTACCCAATGAGTTTTATCCTGAGCTTAGGATATGTTTAAACCCACAATTATGCAGTGATTAAAAAAAAAAAAAAAAAGTGGCAAAATCATGGGAAAAATGACATGTGTAACACAGCCTTAGGTGATATTCCTGTTCAAGTTGTGGATGGTTTAACAGCTTTAGGCTTCCACTTCCTGTTCAAGTTGTGGGTGGTTTTACAGATTCAAGCTTCCAGTTCCTGTTCAGGGGGTGGGTGGTTTTACAGCTTCAGGCTCCCACTTCCTGTTCAGGTTGTGGGTGGTTTTACAGATTCATGCTTCCACTTCCTGTTCAGGTTGTGGGTGGTTTTGCAGATTCAGGCTTCCACTTCCTGTTCAGGCGGTGGGCGGTTCTACAGTTTAAGGCTCCCACTGCCTGTTCAGGTTGTGGGTGGTTGTACAGCTTTAGGCTTCCACTTCCTGTTCAGGTTGTGGGTGGTTTTACAGATTCAAGCTTCCACTTCCTGTTCAGGTTGTGGGTGGTTTAACAGCTTTAGGCTCCCACTTCCTGTTCAGGTTGTGGGTGGTTTTACAGCTTCAGGCTCCCACTTCCTGTTCAGGTTGTGGGTGGTTTTACAGATTCAAGCTTCCACTTCCTGTTCAGGCGGTGGGCGGTTCTACAGCTTTAGGCTCCCACTTCCTGTTCAGGCTGTGGGCAGTTCTACAGAGTCAGGCTCCCACTTCCTGTTCAGGTTGTGGGTGGTTTTACAGATTCAGGCTTCCACTTCCTGTTCAGGCGGTGAGCGGTTCTACAGCTTCAGGCTCCTACTTCCTGTTCAGGTTGTGGGTGGTTCTACAGCTTTAGGCACCCACTTGCTGTTTAGGCTGTGGCTGTTTCTATAGCAATGACTGATGTTTCAGCTCTGCTATTCCTGACATTAGTGATGGATGGATCTAAACAGAAGGGCACAAGCCTACAGAACTCTAAAGGGTTCATGTTTACCGGCAACAAACATACAAGCTCCTGTGCTGCTGATAAGATACATCTGAGAGTGAGGACATTGCTATAGATTTGAGCCCTGTTCTCCCCTCCCATCTATCCCCTGCAAACCATGTGACGTTCATTGATCACATGGCCTCACTGGACAGTACATAACACTCAGTGGGTGTGATTTGAAGCCAGGCTCAGCACAGGAACACTGCCTTGTAGTGGGTGACCTGAGCAGAGAACAATTAATTGCATTCACTCCTGTAGTTTGAAAGTAAATAGAGATAATTACATTAGATTAATTACAGGTGGAGGGGGAACTCTTTGTTTATCTTTGAGTCCTGCTGACAGCACTGAATAATGGGGGCAGAGGACAATAGTTCAGAGCTGGGGGGTTGTGTACTGCTGTCATGAAAATGATGAGTGCAGCTCTGTACAGTTTACATGAGTCCTAACTATCATCATTATCATGACAGCAAGTACAGAGTTGGGGGAATTGCACACATGTCAGCACAGTGTCTAGCAGTGATAACTGTGAAGGAAAGTTCTAGATCGCAATGCAGTCTGGGAGTTGTAGGAAAGAGATGCTGGAGAACTACTGACACTCCCACAACCAGGAGGTTTCACTTATCTTATGATAGATGAATAAGGAGGAAAAAGAAAAGAAAAGAATATAATGTTTCATTTAAAATGCTTTTATAGTTTTTCTATAAATCTTGTGGGGGGGGAATCCCCCTTTTAAAGGGTTTGGGGGCTGATGCATTTTTTAGATCAATTGATTTTAATGCTTTGTTGTGTTTTCACGACCCCCTCAGGATTTGGGTATATCGCTGCCTTTAACAAATTTATTTAAAAAACCAAAGTTGTGCTATTTTTGGGCCCTCATGATCTGCGTGTAGATGTAGCCTTGGTCTCACCTCTGCTGAGTTTATTGGTATATTCACATGAGGTGGATTTCTGCAGCTGTCCCATTCATTAACGGCACTTGCAGAAATCCATGTGTATGATGCAGAAACAATTCAGTTTAGTTGTAAGGGATAAATAGAAAAATAAATAGATAGATATGAGATTATCAGAAAGATAGATGGATATGAGATAGATAGATAGATAGATAGATAGTTTATAGATAATTAGATAGAATTTGGATTAATATAAAGATGATAGATTAGAAAAGGATAATAGTGATATTAGATATATAGATAGAGATATGAGAGAAGATAGAAAAGAAAAATTTAGTTTTAATAATAGATAGATAGATTTAGAAAGATTAAATAGATGGGATATAGATATAGTAGATAGTTTTAATATAAGATAGATTATTAAATAGATATGGGATAGATAATAGGGAAATAGTTTAATAGATATGAGAAGAATAGATAGATAGAAGAAGATAGATAGAAGAAATAGTTTGGGATAGAAGATTTTGGGATAGTAAAAATAAAAAGGATAGATAGTTTTGAAATAAGAAATTGGGATAGATAAAATATTAGAAAGATAGATAGAAGATAAAAAGAAAAAGAGATAAAAGTATAATTTAGATATAATAGATAAAAGAGATAATAGATAGATAATATGAGATGATAGAAAAGTAAAATTGTTTGAATATGGAGATAATAGATCGATAATAAATAAAAGTTTTCCCCCGATAAGAAAACAGCACTCCAAAAACGGGTAAATGAAAAAACCAAAAAAGGAAAATTTGTGTCAGCGAGTAAAAGCCCCCCAATCATATTGCTTACAAAAGCCACAAAATGCGAGAATAGCAGCACTCCAGCAGTGAAAAACTAGAAAAAAGATTTATTCCACATGTCCAGCAAAAAAGTGCAGCGTTTCAGTCTTCATAGAGACAAAAAACCAAGCCTTTTGGGGCTCTTTCCCACGGGGGCAGCTTTGGTGCATTTTTTAACTTGCCCCAAAATTAAGCTGCCTTTTTTTCCACAAGTTTTTTCATTATCTAACTTTTTTTGGAAAAAGTGGTAATCAATGAATGAGTCTGTCCCCAAAAGACTTCAAACACAGTCATTGATTACTTACTTAAAACCCTTTTTCTGAACAACTTAGACAACAAAAAAGAAGTTTTCGGTATAAAGGCATTTTTAATTGGAGCGCCGTTAAAACTGCACCAAAACTGCATTATGTGAAAGCCCCCTTATAAAACAAACACACGCTCGGGTTTTTTCCATGTGCCTAATTAAGGGTTTGAGGCAAGAAACCCAAAAATGAACACAAAACATTTCAAAACAGAAAATTTACTGAAAACTACTATGAGTCCCCTTTCAATATTACATATAGATGACAACATATAGCCAATATATGTGTAAATGAATCATACTTTGTATCCTATGCTGAAAAGAAAATATAAATACACATGCAATAGCTGGGATGATAGATAGATAGATAGATAGATAGATAGATAGATAGATAGATAGATAGATAGATAGGAGATAGATGGCTATGGGTAGATAGATAGATGGAGGTATGAGATAGATATAAAATAGATTTTTAAGAGATAAAGATAGAAGAGAAGGGATTAAGTAGTTTAGGTAAAATTAAAAAATAGATATGAGATTTGAAGTAATAGATAGAAGAGAAAATTAGATATGAGAAAATAAAATAAAGATAAAATTTAGATAGAGATATAAGAAAGATAGACGATAGAAAGGATAAGAAAGATTTGAAAAATTAGATAATAGAGATAGATATAAGATAGAAAAATAGGTTTTGATAGATAAATTTAGAAGAAGATAGATATGAGATAGTTTGAAAATAGTATGGGTAGAAGAAATTTGATAGATAGAGATAGATAGATATGAAAGGATAAAGAATTTTAGATAGATTAATATGAAAAAAGGAAGAAATTGAAATGAGATAGATATGGATAGAAATAATAGAAATGGTAATTAGATAGATAATGAGTAAAAAATAGATAGATAGATAATTGGGGGAAAAGATAATTAGGGTAGGATAGAAATTTATGAGATAGAAGATTTTTGGGGGAAATAGAATAGAAAATGGAAATAGATATAAAATTTAGTTTTAATTTAATTAGATATAATATATTTAGATTAGAAAAGGAAGAATTAGATAGATATAGATAGGATAGAAATTTAAAAATAGGTAAACGATATTGGAGATATATTTTTTTTTTTCCCCCTTTTTCCGGGGGAAAAAGTAAAATTTAAACAGGTTTTTAAAGAGAGAAATTTTTTAGGGACATTCCCGTTCATTTAGTAAAAAAAGAGTTAAAAACCCCTTTTGCTCTGAAAAAGTATATTAAATCCCATGAACCAAGTACTTATGCTGTATACAGCAGTCAGTAATCGTCAGTAACATCCCCTGGTCCTTACCCTCAGTCCGAGCTTTTCCCTTTCCCTGGGGGCTCCGTTTTTGGGAAGCTGATCCCCCAACCCAGAAGGCAGACTCTAATCCCGCCTGGGCGCCTGTGCTCCTATAAAGTCATAGCTGAGGAGAGGAAAAGTTTGAGGGTGGAGGAAAAGAGAGAAGCACTCCTGCCAAGCAGCAGCAGCCTGGCCGTGTCATCTGTGTAATATAAGTTCAATTTTATTTTAAAAAACCGGGAGGGGAGACGATAAATCTCAAAAAAGTGGCGTCGCCCGGTTTTTTTTGAATTATAAAAAACTAGATTCAATTTATTAAAACCAAAAATGAAAATTTAAAAATCAAGGCGTTTGCCTAAGCAATTTTTCAGAAAATAGATGTGTTTCTAGTCCAAACCAGGCACCCTGGACACGGCTGAGCCTCTAAAGCAGGGGTGTCAAACTTCTTCTCACCAGGAGGCACATCAGCATCATGGTTGCAGTCGAAGAGCAATTGGAGGACCTTGGAGGATGACTAGATGCCCTTAGCAGGGCTGTCAAATCCACCACCCCCCGAGTTGCTGAACCAATTTTATGTGGGGGATGCAAATGAAGCCTAATCCAAATGGGGGCTACCCCTATTTCTGGAGCTGCCCCCATTGCCAAGCGCTGGTTGCATCCTCTTGGCATAGAAGACAGCTGGTCCTTCTGCGGCAGGGGGGATTGGGCCCCCATACCTTTTCTCGTTTGTCTAAGCTCTTGCAGGGCCCCCCCAAGACACGGTATCCCCTTTTTGGGGGGCAACATTTAGTCTGACACATGCTCTAAGGGTGGGTTCACACGGCCTTTTTTGAATTGTTTTTTGGCTGTTAAAATCAATTTTAAAGTTGTGTTATCCTTTCCGTTATGGTAATTTTTATATAGGGGATTGTCACGGGGGTCGCGGGCGCCGCTGCCTCCCGGGCCGGTCCCCCCCCCCCAGGGGACTCGGGACGGCATCCCGGGGCCCCGCGACCACCCCCCGTGCCCGCGGTCCCGGGCTGCTTTCTTACCTGGCCCCCTCCTGTGCCGCCGCTCCCCCTCCCTTCCCGGGGCCGGCTCGTCCCCCCTCCCTTAAGGGGGCGGCCCACACTTGGCTTAGATTTAAAGGGGCCCGTGTCCCCCCCTTAATTGGTTGATTGCCGGACTTGGTTTTTTAAGGGTTTTCGCCCCTGCACTCACTGCAGATTATGGTGCCGTTCAGTGAGTTTTGGGGAAGGATCTGTATTGATTTCCCGTGTCAGTCCGTTTCCCCACGTTTCCTGACCTTGCCTGTTTTTGCCCCTGCCCTACCTTCGCCGTCCCTGACACGCCTTTGGATTACGATTTTGTACCACGCTACCCCGGGCCGCCACCGGGGAAGCAAATCACGTCAGGGGTAAAAAACCTGGTAGCCTCACGCCGCGCAATCCATCCCGCTTTTTTCGGCGGGGGTTGGTTTAAAAAACCGGGGTACTTAGATTCTTTCCCTGCTGGCTTAACTACCATGCTTGCGGTGGGGCCAGGGATCCACCCAAAACCGTCACAGTCAATTTTGGCCCGGATTCCCCCAGGGGACCCCCGCCCGAATCCGGGAAAGTTACGACACCCCCTCCCCAGCGAGCCCGCGTTTCGACCCCCTTTGGGCCAGATGCAGAACCTTTGCGGGCCCCCCACCTCCGCCTGCAGTGCTGCCGTCTCGCCTGACCTGTTGCTCCTGCAGCTCGGCTCTCCTCTCCCGACCGGGACCCACCCCATCTGCCCCTCCCCCCCTCCCTATGATGGGGACCCCAAAAAGTGCAGAGGGTTTTTATCAGCATGTTTTATCCACATCGAGATTGGGACAAACCCCCAAATTTCCCTCGGGGCTAAAGTGGCCTTTTTAAATTTTTTTAGCCTCCTGACTGGCGAAGCTCTGGCCTGGGAACCGCTATGGGACCGAGGAGGGGGTCCGCCCAACGCTAACCCGCAAGCCTTCCCCAGGGGGTTCCGAACTGTCTTTGGGAACGGGTCGCCCTCCCCTGCTGCCGCAGCTCTGCTTCCCTCCCGTCGGGCGACTCCATGGGACAGACTCTGTGCAGTTCCGCACCTTTTAGCCTCGGAGCTGGGCTGGAACAAAAGAGGGTTTGGTGGCAAAATTTCTGGCAAAGGCCCCCCCGGGACGCATCAAAGATGAGCTCCGGGTCAAGACCCGCCTTCGCTGGCAATTGATTCTTTTTTGGCCCAACCCCGGATGATATCCCTTTTTGCAGAAAACAACAAAAGCTCCCCCCCAACGCGAGCCCCTACCCGACCCTGCCCCACCGGGTTGGGGTCCTGCTTTTCAAAGCCCTCCGCTTCTTCCCCCAACGGTTTCTGAGGGCGAACCCATCAGGTGGAAAGGCAACATCGACCCAGGAGGAACGCTCACAGCGACGTTTAGGGAGTTGTGTTTCTTTTTGCGGGGTTCCGGCCCCCTTCATTGGGGACTGTCCGGTGCGCCCGGGAAAATCCCGCACCTAGGGATC
>JAODAL010021018.1:0-68040 GCA_025379985.1 Phyllomedusa bahiana | reverse complement strand
TTTTTTTCTAATTTTTGGGTTTGTCGGTGCTGTGAAAAACTTTAATACAGGTCCATTGAAAAAAATTGGGGTTTATACGACATTTGTTTTCCCACAATTGTCAACAGTGGCCGAAAGGTCTTTTTTTAAATTTTTTGGGGGGCTGCTGCTGTCAAAAAACAAGATATAGTCCAGGTCCTATTCCCAAAATGTTTTTTTTTTAAAAACTCTTTTATTCTGGCTACTTTTTTTGAGTGTTGAAAAGGTCATTTTTGCAGGTTTTGGGGTCAAGCAGCTGGAAAAGACAGCGATATTAAAGGTTCTATTCAAAAAAATCTTGCTTCAAATACTCATTTCTTGCTGCTAATTTTACTCTCTCTGTCCATAAGGTCATTTCTGCTTTTTGGGGTCAGGCTATTGTGAAATAGGTGCCAGAGGTGCAAATAGGGCAGTACTCCAGTCAGTGGCCCTCTGCCTTTCTCAACATACATGCGCATTTACAAGAAGGGCGACATTATGAACTTTAAGAGTATGGGCACCATAGAAAAGTCATGCCACCTAAATGCTATCATTCATGGCAATAATGCCAGGATCTACAATGTGAAACAGCATGCTATTGGTATAATTTTGAACAAGCAGATACATGGTACAACCCTAGTGCAAGAATAAATGTTCGTATTGTGCACATTCGCCACCCCAAGAACAGAGACAATTTCCTCCAGCACATTGAGTAAAATGAGAAAAAGAAAGCCAAGAAAAAGGGCACCTGAGTGGAACAGGAGCGTCAACCACCAGCGTTTCCAAGTGAAAGCTTGGTCCGCATTCATGTGCATAGACAAGCGCTCTCGTAGAGGCAGACATTTTTCAAGCGCTACCCAGGTCTTGACTGTCTTCTGAGGAAGGATCGAGGTCTTAACTCACACTTCCGCCATGCGCACTCTGCTTCAGCCCGACTGTTTTCGTTGCTGTGTCATAAGGGCATTTTTGCCGTATTAATAGATGACTGACAGCAGCCCTGGCTCTCACCGCACCCACTGTAAGTCCGGCCATGCCATGCCTCCGTGATCCATGTTCACAGCCTCACCCTCCTTGATCAGTAATTTCCTTCAACCCACTTGACAGTAGAATGCAGGATTTTCACAGAGGCCTCGTTGACCAACTGGGGACATCTATTTCGTCTGCTTCATGTTCTAATGTCAAGGTGGAACAATGTCACAACGTGACAGCAGTAGAATGGCAAGTAGCTGTAGCAGCACTGGAAAACTAGTTTTTTAAAAACTGAGGGTCCATAAGGGCACTGGTGCGGGTTTTGGTGTCATGCTGCGGTACAGTACAGGGATAGTCAATGTCCAGTTCACTAAAATAGTGATTAAAAAAATACTTTCTTCAGGCACTTTGTGATCTGTGGGTCATGCAGGTTTTTTGGGTCATGCTGCGGGGACAGGACGGGGTAGTCAATGTCCAGTTCAATTAAAATAGTGGTTCAAAGGCAACTTTCTTCCTAACTTTTTGATCTGAGGGTCATGCAGGTTTTTGGGTCATGCTGCGGTACAGGACAGGGATAGTCAATGTCCAGTTCAACTAAAATAGTGGTTCAAAGACTACTTTCTTCCGGCACTTTTTAATCTGAGGGTCCATAAGGGCATCTGTGTGGGTTTTGGGGTCAGGCTACTTTAAAATTGATGCCAGGGGTGCCAATAGGGCAGTATTCCTGTCAGGAGCCCTTATCAAAAATGGGTCCGGTGATGTGTTAAAAATAGGAAGTAGTAATGGGTGGGTGCCCCATTTGATTTAGCTGCATGTGGCCATAAAACGGTTAATAGATGACTGACGGCAGCCCCGGCTTCACCCCACCACTGTAACTAGGGCTCTGCCAACTGAACCTCCACGTTCCCCGTTGGGATGTTCTTGCTGCCACCAGCACCACATATATGACAAGTTGTTGGTCTCTGGTGCAAAAAGTGATAGCGGTCTCCTGCCAGTTTCCATGTGTGTAGTGCTAATAGATTTATTGACCATCCGGAATCCATATTGACAGTATCACTTTAAGAATTATAGATGATAATAGTTTGTCTTTAAGCTGTTAAATTTTTCCTAGTGCTTGGTAAATGTTTGTGAGAAACATTTATATTGAAAAAGAGGGTTGTTTTCGGGGCCCCTCGTTGTTGGGGGGGAGCGTTGAAACCAAGTAGTCAAAACTCTGTGCTGGTTAGACTTCTTGGGTTTTTTTTTTTTAGGGGAAAACCCAATGGGCCCCCAATGTGTTCAGGGTTTTTCCGGGGTCGCTCGGCTTTCATTATGGGTTTTTTCCAGTCCCAAGGTTAACCTCTTGAACGGGCCATTGAGGGGGGAAGCCTTTATACTGGAAAAGTACTGATCTGTCAGCTTGCGAAACCCTTGGTTACAAAGGTTTTTGTTTAAAAGAAAAGATTTTAAGGGGGAAAAAGTTTGCTCCCGAATTAAAAAGAAAGTTTGTACTGTGGGTTTAAAGGGGGGAAAGCCTCAACGCCAAAGTGGGGTTCCCCAGGAAAGTCTCTCTATTTGCGGCCCCTTCCCCCAGGGGATTTTTTATTGATAGATGATGTGAAAGTTGCCTGGGGGGGAAGCTTGGCCCTGTTTTTGGGGGGCCCACCCGTGACGGTTTGTTGTTCTCAGGATTATTTCTCTTCGTCGCTGGTCCTTTTTAACCCAGCTGTTCCCAATAGTTGAAGCTTAAAAGATGCCTGTAAAGCTTTGCCCCAATATATGGGATGTGATGTGAAATTTGTAACCTTTATTATGGTGCTTTCCCTTTTGAAACCCAATTTTTTTGTTTTGGCCTTGCCTTTTTAATCTATATTAGGAAAAAAGTATATAAAAATTTCCCCACTTTCTTCTTGTAGTTTTTTTGGTAATCATTGAGTTAATTTTAAAATTTAAAGTAAATAAAGAATTTGGTTGTTCCCTTTCTTTAAAAACCCGGGCCAGGACCCCCACAAAGAGTTGGCAAAACATTTGGTTACCAAAAAGTTTTTTAAACTTTCGGCAGAAGGTTTTTTGTTTTGGGGAGTGTTGTTATTTAAATCGGGATTTTAAAAAGCGATTTTAGAAAAAATTCTGATAATTGGAATAGGGTGAAAAAACGGGAAAAAAGGGTTTTTTGATTAAGGGATGTTTGTTTGTTACCTCCTGACCTTAAAAAGCAGATTTTAGAAAAAATTCGGGTTAACCCGGAATAGGGTTTTAAAAAACACAGGGAAAAAAGGGTTTTTTTTGTTTTTGGGAGTGTTGATAGGGCCCCCCCCTGCCCTTTAAAAAAAAGAGTTTTTAAAGCAAAATTTGAAAATTTCGGGGAAATTTGGTTAAAAAAAATGGGGAAAAAGGGGTTTTTTTGTTTTTGGGGAGTGTTGATAGCGCCCCTCCTGACCTTAAAAATGAGATTTTAGAAAAAATTCGGAAAACCCGGAAATATGGTAAAAAAAACACGGGGAAAAGGGTTTTCTGTTTAAGGGGGTTGTTGTTGCAAAACCCCTGAACTTAAAAATCAAATTTTAGCAAAATTTTCCAATAGTCGGGAAATTTTTAAAACCCCTCCATCCAATAATCCGGAATTAGTGTGAAATTGTTTTAAAACTTGTATTTTTGTAAAAAAGAAAGAGGTTGAAAATTTTAAAATCTTTTTTATTTTTCAGGTTTGGGGAGGCTCCCTTTTGTTTTTTGGCCCTTTGGGTTGGCCCCGCAATGTGTTTTTTTGAGTAAATCAGGGGAAAAAGTGTTTTTAAAAGATGCTAAAACCAAAAACTGTTGTGGTCATGAATTTTCAAAGGGGGGAAAAATTGAAAGGGAAAAGGGAAAATGAATGCTAATACATTAAAATTCCTTAAGAAGTTGGATTTTGTTACGGCTTATAGGAAACGCATGAAGAAGTTTTTTGTTCTTAAAAAAAAAAACAGGGGGAGAAAAGGAAAAAAAGTATGAAAATGTATTTGTGAAAAAGAGGTGAGATAGAATTTAGGGGTGTTTTAAATACACATTTTAGGAAAATAGCAATCGGGGCATATAAGGACCCTTTTTATAGCAAGGGCCCCGGTCTTTTATCTGGATTTTATCTCTAAAAAAACACAGGGGGGGTTATACTTTTTTGAAGTGGTTTTTTGTGTTCAGTTAAGCATTTATGAAAGCTTTATTGTCTCAAAATTTTAATGTGAAATTTGTTTTGTTTTTCCCGGTTTATGGAATTACTATCTTAGCGGGTTCAGTTCTGTTTTTCAGAGTCAAATGTTGTCATATTTTTGGGGTTTTCTTTGTGTTCGGGGTTTTGCGGGAATTTTTTGGGAGCCACGGGAATGTTTTTGTTTTTAATTATGCAGCTTTTTATTTGTAGGTTCGGGTTCCGGTTTCTGTAAAATAGAAAACTTCTAAGGGGAAAAAATTAAAAGGTATAGGTATAAAAAAACTTGATGTACAGCTTTTTAAATGTTCCCGGGAGGGGGTTTACCCTTGGGGGTGGGAAAATTTTCCCTTGTCTTTGGTCAGTAGTTTAAGAACAGTTTGCAGTCTTTTCAGGGAAAGGATATTTATTTGTAGAAAGTATTTTTCCCATCGGGAAAGTTTAGAGGGCCCGCATATGTGAAGGACTGATTTTTCCCTTTTTAATTTAAAAGGATTTTACTTATGACTGACATTTTGTGTGTTCTTTCCGAAATTTTTTCCTGTATTTTGGGGTTTAAAAATTGTTCTTTATTAAAAGGAAAAAAAGGGTGGTTTGTGTGTTTTTTGGGACGGTTTTTGTTTTTCAGAAAATTGGGGTAACGGGGTCTTTGGGACAATGTATGGAACTTGAGAATATACTTTTTTGAAACCCATAAATTGAAAGCATATTTTTGAAAGGGTCATTTTTCGGGTTTTAAAATTTGCCCTTTTGTTGTGTAAAAAGGGATACCCTTTTTTTAAATTTGGTTTTTGTTAAAGATAAATCCACGTGGTTTTTACTGAGCCCCAATTTTGTAACTTGCATTGTGCAAAACATTTTGGGTTTTGGGAAAAAGTTTTTTGTTGTCTTGTTGTTTTTTTAGTCGCCTTTTGCTAATGTTTCCCTTTCCCCTTCCCAAAACGTTTTAATTTTTCTGGGGGGGGGGGAGGGGTTTTGTGTTTAAACTTTCTGTTTATTTGCAGGAGGGGAGAAAAAAAAGGGTTTTTCTGTGACCAATGATATTTTTTTTAAAAGTCATCGCGGTTTCATTTGGTTGAAATAAAAGCCCTGGGACACGGGAAAATTTTCCCCTGAGGTATTTGTTGTCTACTGGTTTTTTTGGGAAAAAAAATTGGATTTTAGTCAACTTTTTTCCCCAAAAGTAACACAATTGTGCATTCCTTGGGAGACAATTTTTTTTTTTTGAAGCTCCAATTTATAAAGGTTAATAAAAAATTCCCTTTGGTTTTTAAAGGGGTAAAAACAGTGCTTTTTCCCCGTCAGTGTGATGGGGGCCCCCAATGAGTGTGTTTGTGGGGGGCCCCTGTGTTGTTTTGTTTGTTTTTTGTTTTTTGTTGTGTGTCAAATTGCGCTTTGGGAAAACTAACCTTTTTGGAGTGTATTTTGCTTGATAAGTTGGGTTTTTTTTTGGGTTGCTTGTTAATCGGGCCCCTAGAGAGTAAAGGCCTGAGTAAAAACACAGAATACTCTAGGGCAATTTTAATAATTTAAAGGGAATTTTAGTTAATTGTTAAATAAGTTTGCCAGGGATGTAGGGGAAATTTTATGACATAAAAGGGTTTTAGAGGTTTCATGCTTTTTCCCAGTAAAAAATATTTGGGGGAAGGGCGGGAAACATTTTTCCAAATATTTTTTGGGTTTAGAAGTAAAAAAGGGGGTTTTACTGTGTTCTGTTTGGGCCCCGTACAAAAAGGGGGGGGGGTTTAAATATTTACTTTAAAGACCTTTTTGGGGATTGTTTATCTGAGAAAAAAAAATGCCGGAAAAAAAAAAAAAAAAAAAAGGGGAAATCGGTGTTTTAAAGTTTATAAAAAGGCTGGGGATATTTTGAAACCCCAAATTTATGGGGGGGAAAATTTTTTGGTTCCACTACTTTTTTAAAAAATGGTGAAGAATTTGGGGTTAAAAAAAACTGGGGTTATTGGGCCCCCTTTTAGAGCCTGTAGAAGTTATTGCTAGGGGACAAAATTGGCAGCGAGGAAACCAAAGAAGAAGAAAAGTGGGGAACAGATGTTATCTCGGGAGAAAAATAGGGTTTTGTTATTTCTTTTCAGTATCCAACCCCAAATTTTGGAGACGGGGGTTTTGACCCGGAAACGGGGCATGGGTTCCTATTGGTCTCTGTTCCCCCCCCAAATCGTTTGCATAAACCCAAGAGGGGAAGTGCCAGACAAGGAGAATATGGTTTTGGGGGAAAAATTAAAAAACAGAATCTTTATTTGGCCCCAATTGATGCATTTTTGTAGAACCAAAATTGCAAATTGCTATGATAAAAATAGAGATTTCCCTTGGTAGCTGTCCCAAACCCCCTTGCAAACTAGGGAAACAAAATTTATAGGGGGTCCGCCCAAGATAAGGGGGATCGAAGACGGAGATGTGATACAGAATTATACTTTACCATTATATTAGTTGTATAAAATTTTGCTGGAGAGGATTTCCTTGCGAGATTTTTTTTAGGGCTCAAAATATTTTTCATCCGCTGAAATTTTGCATCAAATTTATTTATAATCCAAAATTTAAAATAGGGAAATGTCAGCAAATAAAAATTTTGAGGTGGAAAAAAAAAAAGGGGGGGGCATAATGAAGAAAGTATATGGATTCTGAATGGTCAGTGTGGTTTTATTGACCTTTGGTCTTATTGACGTCAAAAAATTTTTAGGGTTAAACCCCCTTTTTGCTTGTAGGTCCCCTGCGGGAGCTGCATATGTTGCTTGGGGCGTAGGGAAATAAACTTTTCTGGTTGTTAATTTAATAAAAATAAAACCAAATTGGGGGCCCTTGAAGATATAGTTTTGTAAACAAAGCCTTAAAAAAGCTATTATAAAAGGGAAAAGAGGGGGAATGAGATTATTTTTTATTAATTCACCCCCATTGGATACCAAGAGTTTTAGAATAGGTGTTGCTTTAACTTGTCAGAACATACCAGGATTTGCAGTCCCCGATGGTTTTGTTCACTTTACACAGAGTAATTTGGGAAATGGTTTGGGTTTGGGGATTTTCCTGGTTACCTGTCTTGGTTATTTTGGCTATATTTTAAGGGGTTCTTCTCGCTTTTTGTTTTTTGGGTTGCATTGATTATGCTGCTGTATTCAGTGTATTCCTTTTTTTCCTTTTTTAGGGGAATTTTGTTGCTCTTTGCTGAAGCCATTTCCCCCTTTGGGGGTATGGTGTTGTTATAGATAAAAAATGGATTGTGGAAAGGGGCAAGGGTGGAATTTTAGTGCAATAGATTTTTTTGACAAACCGGAAAACCAATTGCAGTATCACTTTAAGAATTATTTGGGTGATAATTTGCAGCTTTAAAACTTAAAATTTTTTTTGTGCTAAATGTTTGTGGTAAAAGTGGTAAAAGTTTGTGGAAAACAGTAATTGACACAGGGGTTGTTATAGGGCCTCGTTGTTGTTGGGAGGGGGTTGTACCAAGTAGTCCCAAAACTCTGGCTGTCTAGAAAACATGGGTAGTAATTGTTTAGGGGGGAAAAATGGGAACCCAAGGGGTTCATGGTTAGGGGGCACTTTGGGAAACTAGTCATGGGTTTTTTTTCCCTCCAGGTTTAAACCCCTTAAAATAGGGTTTTAGCGTTTTTATCGACAAAAATTTTAAATCGGCCCCCGGGTTTTTTTGGGATCGGGAAAATTTTTAGATTTTGCGATAATTAAAGGTTTAAAAAACTGGCTTCTCTATTTAAAATCCGCTTTTTTTTTGCGTTCCTGTAATTTTGGGGGCCCGCAAATTTAGTTTTTCAGAAATAGAGCAGGGTGAGTTGGGGTGTGCGACGGGCTTTTTCTGGGGTGTGTTTTGGTTTCGATTGGGTGGGGAAAAAAAACATGACCTGTTTTTCATAGAACAGCGTTTACTGTTTCAGCCTCAGGGTTCTCAGGTTTCTTTGGGATAAGGGGCCTGCGTCTGCCTTTTGGCCAAACAGCCCCAGCGAAAAATTTGTCTTTTTTCTGGCACAGAGAAAAACCCCTTTCTATTTGGGTGTGAAACCCTTTCCCAAATTTTGTTTATTGGGATTTGAAGATTTTATGTGTTAGCTAGGAATTTTAAAACAGCCCTTACCCTGTAAATTTACGGGGGGGGAAACAGGGGGGGGGCCCCGCGGGTGAACCCCGACAAAAAATCTATCTTTAAAGAACACTGGTTTAAAAAAAATTTACCAAAAAACTTGTTTTTGACATTGGGTTTGGGAAAATTTCTTTTTATTAACAGTTTGTTTTGAAAAAATTTTTTCCCGGATATTGGGGGAGGGGTGAAATTATATTGGATTTCACATCATTTCTTGTAACGCAGGGTTTTTTGGTTTGGGGGCAAAACTTTCCCCTTTTATTTTCAGTATTAAAATTTCAGGGTATGTGTTCATTTTAAATTTTTCCCCTTACACCTGTGCTTGATATTTTCCACCTTGCAGTTAAATTACAATCCAGCAATCTTGGGAGTCGGCCCCAAAAGGGTTTTTTGTTGCCCAAAAAAAAACCCTGTATTTTATACGAAAAAAATAACAGATACGTGTTTTTTTTTTTTATTTTTCGCAACCGCTTTGTTCATTGACGCGCAACCCCGTAAATTTTTTAAAAAAAGCCCAAATTTTATAGTCACCCCAGGTTTTAAATTTAAAGGTGCAAAAAATTCCCTTTATTTTTCAAAACTTTTCAGTTACTGGGTTTTTTGGGCTTTTTCCCCACCCCGGGGTTTTTTTAATTTTACGAAACTTTTCCCAAGTAAATTTTAAAACAGAAAATTTTATTAAAACCCCCCCGGTGAATTGGGAAAAGGGCAAAAATTAATTTCCCTTTTATTATACGAAAACTTTAAAAGATACGGGTTTTTTGACTTTTTCGCCCCAAACTTGGGGTTTTTTGGCGCAGCATTCCCCGTAAAATTTTTAAAACAGCAAAAAGCAAAGGGGGAATTTTCTTTTTCCCAGAGGGGTCCCCCCCAAACCCGGGGTTTTTTATAGTTCCCCAAAAATCCCCTTAAAAAGGAAAATGAGAGGGCCCATTTATTTTTGGGGCTTGGGAAAAAATGAAAGAGAATTCTCAGGTTTTGGGTTTGGAAAAATCTCCTTTAAAAACCCCGGGCCCAAAAATACTAAAAATACATCCCGGGGCCAAAAAGAAACCCTTTTTAACAAATCAATGGGCCCCCGGTCCCTTCCCCGAGGGCACCATTTTGGCCCCCATGGTTTTAGAATCCCTTTTATACAAACTTCCCCAAAAAAGGTGGAGTTGCCCGCAAGTAGGTGCACCCAGGAAACAAGGCCTCCCCAAAGAAAAAGGGCACACAGCCATCCAGTTCAAAACTCAGCCAAAATATTTTTTTTCTTTTGGAGAAGACCTGTATCTACAGCAAATGGGAAAATTCCCTGGGGTCCAGATGTGCGCCCCCAAAATGCAAATTTTTATGGCGGGGGACCTGGAAAGGAGCATTTTTTATAAACATGCAACACCAAACCTATGATTTTTTTACCTCCGTTATTTTTGATTTATATCATTTTCTTGGACTGCGGGGGAGGGGGGCCCTAATTCAATTTTCCCTAATTTACTTCAATAACTTTTTCCCCCTTTATTAACCTTAAACCTTTTCCTATTTAGAGAGCAAAATCCCCTTTTTGGATAAATACAATAAACATCAAAGGCCCCCGGCCCACTTTAACTTGTAACCAAAAAACCGGGCAGACAGAACGGGCCCACCTCAGGAATGCCCGCTTCCACCCCAAGACACAAAACAGTCTATTATATTTTCAGCCAGGCTATTAAAGGTTTCAATCGTATTTTCTCCGGGCAAAAACAGACCTGGACAAGCCCCCTTCTGGATTCCCGAGGGCAAAATTTCTAAAAAAATTTGGGTACAGCCCCAAAAATTTACTGATAAAACCCAAAACAGCCCCAAAAAGGGGCCCCCATCAACAGGACAGTCTGTTTCACAAAACAAAGAGACCGAAGGTAGAAGAGTTTCCCCCAGTTGTCACCCACAAAAACCCCAAACTGGGATCCTACAAAAAAATTGCCCAAAGGGAAATTCAACCTGTGCTCATAGGGGGAAAAAGACCCCAAAGAATATTCCCAGTCCCCCCTTCCTTCCTTTCGGCAACCACCAAACCCGCGGGCCATTATTGTCCGGAGGCTCTGAAGGGGCCCCAACTGAAAATGGCACCTCACCCTGCCGCAAACGGGGCAAAACCGGGAGGGCCTTTCCCCACTGCTGCAGGACCTGTCCCCCAGTCCCAAACAGGTGCCAGAATTTGGGGGACATTTTCCGCAGGTCTAGCAATGTGGTTTTTATTTTGATTATGTGTATGCAATGTCCTAACCAAGGGCCTTTTATGTGGGGAAAAAGGGCAGGGGGCTAAGCCAGCGTTTTGAATTCACCAAAAATTTACCATTAAAAACCCCCCAGAATTTATCTGCCGTGGCCCCCACTTTTTTGGGAAAATCATTCCTTTGGAAAATTTGCGGTAATGGTCTTAATGGGAGATTTTTAAAACTCGAGGAGGGGGAAGGGGAAAGGGAAAAAAAATTTTAAATTAAAGCAAAAATTTTTTAAAAATCTGCAAAAAAGGGTTTTAAAAATTTTATGCCAGTTATGTCAAAAATTGTGTGAAATGTGAGGCAAAAAAATCTCCCCTGTTTTCATATAAAGTAAGAGAAATAATTACTGATTTACTCCGTTAAAGCCCCCACAAAGTTTCCCGATGTTTAATTTTGAAAAGGTTGTAATAACTGCTCTACCTTTATTTCGCCCTTTTGTTATTTTTAAGAATTCTTAAAATCCATGTCTTTTGTGGGATAAAAAGTTTTGTGTATTTTCAGTTTGTTGTTTAAAATTAAATCTGAAGAAGAGGTAGTCCTCTCGAAAGCTCAAATCAAAAATTTTTCGTTGCCTCTAAAAAGGGATCGCCTGATTTTTCACTATTCTATTTTTTTTTTTTGGGTAACCCCGGTACAACATTTTTATACTTTATCTCATCTGTTAAAATTTTCAATAGTTTTTTATATTGGGACTCCGTGCATTAGGGGATGGGGAATTGGGTTCTAACGAAGTGGACTTCATTTGAATTTCGGAAAACTTTTTTTCTGCACAAAATAGAAATTTTTGGGGTAAAATTTGCGGGAAAGAAGCGTGTTTTTAAAATTTCTAAAAAAAGCCGCAAGAAAATGGTGTTACATGGGGGGAAAGAAACCCCTGGGGGAAGAAAGGAAAACCCCAATGAAAATGGGGCAGGGGTTTAAGCCAAACAGAGACCCGTGGGTTTTGTGACACAACGGGACTCTATAATCCGGACGCCATGCGGCTGCTCACAATGCTTCATTGTGCCCCTGCTTGCGAGCTTGGCTGCAGAGGTTCACACAAAAAAAATTTGTTTTTTAAAAGCAATTTTTTGGGGGGTTTTCCCCTACTTTTATCCGGGTGCTTTCCCCTTAGTTATCATTTTGTTTTTAATTTGTGGGGTTTGGGAATTCAAGTCCCGGGTGGGGGGCTAATTCTGCCCCAATACATTTTAATGCCCTTGGCAGTTCTGGGCGCATTTTTTATCCAAGGGTTATTAAGCTGTTTGTGCTTTTCCTTTTTCAGTTAAAAAAAAATAGCGGGTTTTTTAAAAGCCACTTTCCAGTTAATTTTTTTTCCCGGTGATTTTGGGAGGGGCAATTTATATCCCGGGGTTTTTTAAAGTTTTTTGTGCTTTTTATATTCAGTTAAAAAACTTTTCGTTTGTAAGGGGGCGCGGCCCTCCGTTTCCCCAGGGCGCGGGGGGGCACCCCTGTTTTCCCTTCCCGGCTCCCGGTGGGGGGGACGGGTGGCCCCCGTGTTTCCCCTACGGGCTGCGGGGAACCCGTCCCATCCGGGTCACCCCACCACGGCCCCGTCCCGGGCAGTCTCCCTGCCAGCCGGGGGAAAGCGCAGCGGGGACCCCCTAGTGCGAAAACGCGCTCGTTCCTGTGAATTTTTTAAAGGGGAAAGGTTTTGGGAATTGGTTAAAATTTCGGGCTCTGACCCCCTTTTTGTTTATGTGTCCAAAGTCACTTCCCTGCGGATTTTGTTTCCCCCTTGCCCTTTGGAAAAACGTTCCTGTTGTTTTTGCCTTTTCCGTGGGTTTGACCTCTGCCTAGTTTTTCGGGGGGTTTTGAAACCCTTTTCCGGGGGCCCCAAAACTTGCTACCTGTCCCCCACTATGCTTAGTCCCAAAATTTTGTAAACCCCACTCACCCTTGGGCCCCCCACCGCAAGCAAGTCAAGGGCGGGGTTTGCGACCTGGTAGGGTCCCGCCGCCGAAAGTCATCCCCTTTGCGGCGGGCTATGGTGAATTTTCGGGAAACCCCATTAGATTTCCCCTTTCCCTTTCCCTTTCGGGAGGTCCCCGAGGATCCCATCCTGGCCGTTTCAGTAAGATCCTGCAAAGGGTCCCGCCAAGGTTTCCCCTCCAAGCATACCCGGGTCTTACGGGTGATTGTGACCAACAATCGCAGCAAAAATCGCCAACAGGCACGCAAATTTTGGGGGCCACTCTCGCCATGATGCGGTACTCCTTGACCCTGCAAAACCCCCTCACCACTTTTCCCTTTTGGCCACCGTGGGACTCAATCTTCGGCTTCCTTTACCCTTCACTTTGCCGGGGGACCCCCAAGTTTTTGTAGGGGTTTTATTACCCATTGCTCTATGCATGGAATGATGGGGGGAACGTTTCCCTCAAGAGGTCAAAGTAGCCTTCGGTGAGTTGTATCCGGAAGGCCCTGGCCGGGGACGACCCCCCCTGGGACAGGAATGACCCTTTTGACGCGGATCTAAGACCTTCCTCATTGAATTCCGCCCCATCTTCAAGGAGCAGGTGCGTGCCCTCTGCAGAAACCGCCTCTTGACCCTTCGAAGGGGGGAACCCCCCCTAGACTAGCGGTTCAATTTGTACCCTGGCTTCGGAGCTGACCTGGAAGACGCCGCTCTCTGCGCCACTTTCAAAAAGGTCGTCCAGCGGGGAAAAAAGACGCTTTGGAGCAAAGACCTCCCATCCCCCTTGAGAAATAATCCACCGGCCAAAACCCGATCGATAAAGGGTTCGTTTGAAAGGAGGAAGAGCTCCGCCAAGAGAGAGATTTGCAGCCCCCTCGGTTTTTTCCCCTGGCCCCGGTTTTCCGCTTTTCTCCATTGTTGCCTCCTCAACCCTCCAAGCGGAACCCATGCGGGGGATCGGGCCCACTTATCGGAGCAGGAGCTGCCCCGCCGTGGGGGCAGAGAACTTTTGCCTTACTGCACCAGCCCGGACCATTTTGCAGAAGCGCCGCTATCCCCACATCGGGAAAAACCTCGCACCTATGTGCTGTGGGAGAGGCGTCCCTGTGCTTTTTTCCTCCTCTTCACGTTTGCTGATGCTAGTGGAGGTGAATCTGATGCGGCCATCGTTCCGGATTTCGCCTTCCGGATTCGGCGTCGGGAACTTCATTCATGCCTCCTTGGTAAACCCGTACCGCTTGCCAGTAGTCTCTAAAACCCTGCTTATTTCTTGGTCAGGGGGGAGCCCCTTAGCCCCCCCATCCGCCAAACCCGGCTGGTGACCCCCCCGTGTAGGGGCTCTACATAAGGAGAAGTTCATTTCCTTTTCTCCTTGTCTTCCTCGGCGATTTTTGGGCTTCCCGGCTGCAACGTCACACCCCTACGCCGACTGGAAGACGGCGAGGTCCTGTGTTGGGACCAAAATGCCAGCCCTTTTTGGGAACACCAGGCCTGGTGCCTACCACTTTTCCACGGTCCCCCCCAAAACCCTTTCCCAGCCCTCCGTAGGTATCGGGATTTTGGGGATTTTTCCTGAGAAGAGGCTGAGACCTGCCGCCCCCATGGGCCCTTTAACTGCCAATTCCCTTCCCCCCTGGGACCGCCCCCCCCGGGGGAAGGGTTTTTTTCCGTGTCCGTCCCAGAGACTCAGGCCTGTCGGCCTATAATAAGAAAATTTGCGGGGAAAAAGGGTTTTTTCCAAATCCCTTCCCAGCCGGAGCCCGGGTTTTTTTCAGCAGAAAAAAAAATGGTTTCTCCGTCCGGGATTGATACAGAGTCTAAAAAAAAAATCACCGTGAAAAAAACTCCCCCCTTCCCAATGACTCGGGCTTTTTTGCCCCCCCTCATGGGGGGGAATGTGTTCTCCAATTGGCCGCAGGGCCCATAAACCTCATCAGAATTCAGAAAAAAGGGGGCGATGGAAAAACGGCTTTTTAAAACCCAGATGGGCATTTTGAATATCTTGTATGCCCTTTTGGGGGAGCAACACTCCAGCGTTTCCGGTTCGTAATGATTCTTCAGGGGTCTGTGTATACCCGTGTCATAGTAATCTGGGGACTCCTGATTTTCTCCCCCCTCTCCAGACCCACGGACCAATGCCCAGGTTCTGCGCAAAACCGACTGTACGCCCAAACGGAGAAATTTTATTCCACCAGACCACTTACCTTTCCTCGGGTATTTGTCTCGGCTAAGGGGGTGCAGATGGCCCGTAAAACTCTCCCGCGTTCTGCAATGGCCCTGTCCCGTTTGGCCTACGGGCGATACAGCGCTTCCTGGGCTTCCTCAATTATTTCCCCGGGAATTCATTCCCCACTTTCCCCTTTGGTGGTCCCCTTGTGGCCCCCCCAAAAAACGCGAACCCCAGTGTTGGCCCCCGGAGGGTTAAAAAAGGCTTTTTTTCACTAAAGACTGCTTTTCCTCAGCGCCTTCTTGGTGGGGAGATCCTGAGAAGCCCTTCTTATGGAGGGGGATGCTCTTTCCCTGGGGCAGGGGGGGGTCCTCAACAGAAAGGCAAGACTTCACAGCGGGGTTTTTCTCCAAGCCTTTTTGCGGGGAGGTCTTCACGGGCCCAGGTCTTTAACCTCACCAACCCGGTGGTCCTCTTTTTCTCACCTTCGACTTTCGTATTTACTTTTCCGGGCCCGGGTGAGAAAAAAAGTCAAACGATGCCCTCTCGCGGCCTCTGATGTGGGTTTGGGGAAAAAACCTGTGTCACAGCACATTTTTCCCCCGAAGGTTGGGTTTACGTGGCTCCCGTTATCTCCAAAATTTTCCCGCGGCAAGACTTACGTGCCCCCAGCGCCAGGAAAAGGATACTGGAGTGGGGGCTAGCTTTCCCGGTGGGTGGTCCCCCGGGTTTGGAAGTCCCTTTCTCTCATCTCTCGGGACTACGGTGGGCCAAAATTGGCACAAAACGCAAAGGGCTTCACCCTCTCCTGTGCTGTGCGCTCGAAACAAGGACCCCTTCACGGGGCCCCAGGGCTCTTACTGCCGCTGCCCGTTCCAAAATTCCTTGGACCCCATAGCCATGGGTTTCACACGGACCTACCTAGTCATCGGGAAATTTATAATTGGGGGCAGGACCGTTTTTTTGAAGATTTCCCCCACGTGCCCCTTCCGGCCTCCGTCTGCACCACAATTGGGCCCTCCTTCCGCAATCTTTGGTTACATGGGTTTGCAAAACATCGTCTCCGACCGGGGAGTTCAATTCGTATCCCAATTTTGGCGGGCGCTATGTTCCTGTTTGAAAGTCAAGCTGGACTTTTCTTCGGCCTACCACCAGCAGTTCAATGGACAGGTGGAAAGGTTTTTAAACCCAAATTCTTGGAATATCGGCATGTTGTTTCCGGACGTCAGGACAACTGGGGGCAGGGTGCTCCCCTGGGCCGAGTTTTTTTTTACAACCCCGTGACCGGATGCAGCCGACACTTCCCATTTTTTGTGGTCTACAGCCACCACCCGCACTCGCCCCCTTCATCTGCCCAAGTCGGTGGTCCCGCGTGAAGACCAAATTCGGTTTTAAGGCCCTCTGGCAAGAGAATCGACGTTCCCTACTTCGGGCCTCTGCTTTTATGAAGTCTCAAGCAGACAAGAGGAGAAGACCTGCTCTGATATTCCTCCCAGGGGACAGGGTGTGGCTTTCTTCAAAGTAAGTACCTCTGAAGATTCCCAGTTACAAGTTGTGTCTACGCTTCCTGGGACCCTTCAAGGTGCTCCGGCAGCTTAACCCGGTGACGTATAAGCTCTGCTTACCCCCATCCCCCCGGATCCAAAACTCTTTCCACGTCTCCCTCCTCAAGCCTCTGGTCCTGAACCGCTTTTCTAAGAAGAATGTGTTGCCTCCGCCGGTAGTTGATTCTGCTGACATCTTCGAAGTAAAAGACATCCTGGCCATGAAGACTGTCAGAGGGAAGTGTTTCTTCCTCGTGGATTGGAAGGGCTTCGGACCCGAGGAGAGATTTTGGGAGCCAGAATCGAATATCCTGAATCATGATCTCATCCGCAGGTTCCTTCAGGCTAAAAAGGAGGGGAGGCCTAAGGGGGGGTACTGTAACGGGTGGCGACGCGTCCCGGCCCGCGGGTCGCGGGCGCACCCGTCCCATCCGCTCACCTGACCACGCTCCTGTACGGTGCAGTCCCCCTGCCGGCCGGAATGCGCACGCGCGCCCCCTAGTAAACGCGCGCTTGTTCATGTGAATTTAAAGGGACAGCGCGCTGGTAATTGGATAATTGCCGGGCGCTGACCCTATATAGTGTATGTGTCCACGTCACTTCCCTGCTGGATCTTTGTTGCCTCCGTGCCCTCGAGAAAGCGTTCCTGTGTGTTTACTGCCGTGCCATGTGTTGTGACCTCTGCCTACGTTTATCGACTCTGAACCTTTGCCACCTGACCTGACCTTGCCGCCTGTCCCCGACTACGCTTACGTCTGACGATTCTGTACCACGCTCACCCTTGGCCGCCACTGTAAGCAAGTCACGTCAGGGGTAGCGACCTGGTAGACTCCTGCCGCAGCAAGTCCATCCCGCTTTGCGGCGGGCTCTGGTGAATACCGGGACCTACTTAGAGTCCGCTTCCTGGCGTGGCTTACACATCACTTGCGGCGGTCCAGAGGATCCACTATCCCGGCCGTTACAGCATTTTTACACGCCACATACCAGGTAATTTTTTCCTGGTGATTTCTGAAGCGCAATTTATATCCAAGGGTTATTTAAGCCTGTTTGTGCTTTCATATTCAGTAAAATACACGGCCTTTTTACACGCCACATACCAGTAAATTTTTTCCCGGTGATTTCTAGAGCGCAATTTATATCCAAGCGTTAATTAAGCATGTTTGTGCTTTTATATATTTTTTTTTTTATAAGGCTTTATTTTAGAATTTTCCAAATAGACACAAAAAGACAAAAAAACAACATTCCACATGTTTACAGGGGCATTACAAGTACTTAAAGTTAAAGGTATACAATTTCAAAGGAGGAATGGGCCCAATGAAAATACAGGTCATTAGCTGTGTCCAGTAATAAATTCAGGGGGGTATACTTCAAACACTTTTCAGTAGATATTTATATAAGTAACGTATAAATGGCAATGAAAAAAAAGGAATAAAAAGTCGCCCCAATTGTAGTATTCTCCTAAATTTGCTTTCAGTCATGCTATGTCATTTTTCAACCATCACAATCAATCTTCATTCCCCTTGTCGGTCGGTCTTGGCCCCCCCTTTAACACCCCATTCCCATTAACATCGTTTGAGCTGCAGTCCAATTGCCCCAAACTTTTGGGAAACGTTGGGGATCCATTTGCGCATTGTGATCTTGCCCCTAGGGTTCCGCATTAACCAGTGTTTCCACTGCTTAAAGTAGGGCCTTGGGCGTTTCCAATTTAAAAGAATGTTTTTCCCGGGCATAGAAGAGCAAGAGAGATAAAGGGTGGGTTGTTTTTACCCGGGAATTAACTTCTAAATCCTAGGGCGTTTCGGTGAACACACATTGGGGAAACCCCATGTCCTATTCAAAAAACGTAAAATTTCCGAAATATTTTGCGAACGGGCACCCCCCACCCCATGTGAATCAAGTTCCTCTTCCCCCCCACACCGGGAGAAAGCTTGGAGGACAAGCAATGTCTGGTATAATCTAACGGGAAAGAAAAAAACCCCTAGGGAGCCACTTAATTTGGTCGTTGATCCCTGGCCTCAAAACTGAGGGGACCCAAGAGGTCCCCAGCTAAAGAGACGCATCTTTGGTAAAAGGGGCATCTCCTGCACCTTCGAAGGGACCCCGGGGGAGACCTGCAGACCTAACAGCTTTGTAGATGGAAAGAAAACTGGCTTTTTAAAAGGGTAACCCGTCTAAAAAAGGGCCTCTAAGAAGTTTCAATGGACACAACCCCCCCAAACTGCCCCCACGTGCTTAACTTAGGTATCAAAAAAAAGGATCCCCAGGAAAGGTAAAAAACTTTTGCTGCATCCTGCAAATGTCAAGAATCCCCCATCTTTATACAATTGGTAGGTTTTTCACTCCTCGGGCGCCCAAAAAAACCTAGTCTGGAGTCTCTAGTTCTGGCTTTTCCCCTTTTTAAACAAGGGAAAAACCCCGGGGCCCAAAGGCACGCCCCGCCACATGCCCGAAAGGGGGTTGAAAAAAATTCTTCCACACCGACACAGCTGACTCATATTGGTGAAAAAAATGGGGAAGCAATTTCCTCTCTATAAGGAGATTGGAAAAAGTCCCTAAGTGACCCTATAAGGCTGCCTCTAGCACCACAGTGGGTCATTCGATTCCCCCGGAACCTTTTTTGTTTAAAAATTTTCAACTGGTCCACATAATAGACATAAGGTCAGAAATGCAAGCCCACCTTGGTCTGTGGGGTTTTTAAGGTACCCCTGCTCGACGAGGGTGGCGCCCCCATGGGAAAAGAGAAAACAGTTTGTCTAAAGCTTGAAATGCGACTTGGGAATTCAACCCCGGGGCCGCCCTGTATATATATAAGAGTTTGGGAAATTTACCTTTTTTAACTCGTTCACCCTTCCAAAAAGGGGCAAGGGAGTTGGCCCAGACTTCACCTAAAACCCCACCTTCTCCCACGGCTGGAGGTTTGCACACCAAAATTAGAAAAAATCTTTATGTATAATCCTCCAAGATATTTAAATTAGTGAAAATTTGAAGGGCGGGTAGGAGTTCCAACTCAGGTAAAGGGTCATCTAGAAAAACAGTAGGGTTTTCCCCCAGTTTCCCCAAGCCAGAGTAATCCCAAAAAATGTATTCACTTTTTCCCAGCAAACTTTCCAAAAAGGGGCCCCTTTTGGATCTCCCAAATACCCCCAACATGTCATTGCTACAAACGATATTTTTCTTAAAACCCTGAAACCAAACCCATCCCCTAATGCCGTCATGCACATTAATAATAATTGTTAGGGGTTTCCTAATGGGGGAAGAGCGGGTTAATGGGCACCCTGCCTAGGCCCTTTCCCAGGGGGGAAAGGGGGAGAAAGCAACCCTTTTTACTTACTCTCCCCGGGGGTTGCAAATCAAAGGCGCAGCCATTTAATAAAACAAAAAGGGAAAATCCCCATCCGTGAAAAAGTATCCAATGAACCCCCACTCAACAAGTCAAAAAGTTTTTTTCTTTGTCTAAGGAGGATACTTACTCCCCGCTTTAGTGTGGGTGCATGCAGGTTGGTAAATAGCGTCTAGATTAATGTCACAGTTTTCCCGGGCAAAAAACCCTTGGGGTCTGTCCCAAAACAAATATAGAATCACCCCCATTTAGTCTCAAAGCCAAAACTTTTCGCCTAATCTTTGCATTGGGTTAAAAGAAGGAAATTGGCCTTTGAGCTGCATGATCAGGGGGTCTCCCGGGGCTTGTGGCTATTGTGATCACTGCCTCAGGAAGGAAGGTGGCGGGGGGTCCGCAAAATTTCTCCCGCCGCAAACAACCTTCCGCTACCACTCCATTGCTCTGTGTCTTTTTTAACCCTTTTCGCGGGAAACCCCCATGGGTCCCGGCGTTTTATGATCCCCAATTTCCCTATACCCCTCTGATCTCTTCTCCCAATATATCACTGCTAATTCCTCGTCTCTTCAGGGGATATAAGGTATACCCCCCTTGTCTAGAAAGTGGGCTTTTTCCCCCTATCTGTGAAAGTTAATTCGGGGCTAGACCCCCTATAATATAAAGCAAACTGCTCACAAATCTCCCTGGACCCGACCAGCCCCACCCCCCCCGCATAAACCCACACTCCTTCTGTCACCGGTTTTTCCCCGTTTGGGCCAAAAATGCCAATGCTCTACCTTTTTTTATCACCCCCCAAAAGATTGTTTGTTTTTGCATGAGAAGCGTTCTGAGTGACTCTGTCGATGCAGCAAAGTCCCTTGAGCCACTAATGTGAGCCTTGTATCTTGAGACGGGTCCTGCAATTCCCGTTTCCTCTCCAAGACTTTTGCTTCCAATTCCCCCCCTTCTCCCTTAAGTCGCTTTTGGGATGCAATAGCTCCAATTATGGCCCCCCAAAGCAAGCCTTCGAGGCCCCCATTCCACCAGTGGGTTTACGGAGCCCCATTTTACTCCAGTTGTCCTACCTGCTCTCGGCATGCACCCCGTATTTTGGAAACCTCTAGCCCCCTGGGTTTTAACCTCCATAAACCTCCCCCGGGCCCTCGTGGTGAGGCATTATCAGTTTAAAGGTGCATGTTTTATATCCCACGAGGTAGGTTTTCTCATTCGATATAAATATGCAATTCTCCTTTGACACAAAGGCCAAATCTATCGGGGAGAGAATTTGAGTCGGTTTTTTAAAAAGAGAATTGCCTTACCGGGGATGTACATCCCATGCCTCTACCGGGCATGTGTATCACCCCTTTCCCTTGGGGTTTCTATTTGCGATAAGGGGGGTGAGACGGCCAGGTCCCGATCTAACGGGGCTTTTTAAATCCCCCATAGGAGAGCGGTGTCCCCTGGATTTTGCGGACCTTTGCCATCAGGGCATCCGGACCCCCCTGCAAAAAAGGGGGGGGGGAACTAAATTCACCTATAAGAAAATCAAACCCCCACAATTTTGCATGTAAAAGAAAATCTCCCCGATGGATCTTATGCAGAGCTTGAAATTGGGAAAGGGTGAGACTTGCTAATCAGACCAAAGCCCCCCCGGGCAAAATAAGACCCCCGTGGTATGCCACCCCCTATAAAGGCCTCTTCAGCGCTAGGATTTTTTCCCCTAAGTGCGTTTCTTGAAATATAAACAACTAGGATATAGTTTTAACAAGTAAAAAAACAAGTGCTCTTTTCAATTTGCAGTTTAACCCCGGGACATTCGGGACATATTTTGCAATCCCATCGAAAGGCCCCGAGAATACCCCCCAGCAGTTTACAGACCAGAGACCGCCACACCACAAACCATTCACCCCGACAAAAGACCAGACCCCAATTGGCCAACCGGGGCCCTGAAATCACCCACCCCCCCCCCTGCTAAAAGCCACCAACCTGCCCGAGCCTAAAATCCCTAATATCAAAAACTGTTAAAAAAGAAATTTTTTTAAGCACAAGGGGTGCAAGTGCCTTTTGTCTAGGTGCAAAAAAAGGGACCAGAAGGCACTGAAAAACTGTGCGCTTTAGAAAAAAAAAAGAAAAACTGTGAAGAAAATCCGCTTCTCTGCTCCTATAGAGAAGGCCCCCTGAAAACACCAAATCAAGGGTAACAGAGATAAGATAAAAGGGAACCCGCTAACGAGAAACAAAGAAATGGCAATAAGCTTTCCCCCCAAAAGTCCACATTACGGGGGACTCTGTCTCTGCAGCGCCCGGTCCGGCGACCCCCCCTTTCCACCCCTCGAGCTTCTTCAGGGTTGAAAAAGAACGTACGGGTTCGGGGTTGAACCCTCGTTAGTGGGTATAACATGGCGTACTTGTTCCCCCTCCCTCAGGCAGTCCGTACAGTATGAAATTGCCCGCCCTTCTCTTTGCACCTCAGAAGTAAAACCGGGGAGAAAAAAATTTTTTTATTCTCGTAGGTAAGTCCCCTTTTTTTCTAGCAGCAGAAAAAATATTAGACCGTCTCTATAATTAAGGAGTTCAAAATAAAAGGGCGAGGTGGAGCACCCCGGAGGAACGATTTTTTTGGGATACGGTGGGCTCGCTCAACCACGAAACTGGATGAAAAATTTAATGGGGCCAAAAATTTCCTTGAGTAACGCTCCACAAACTCTTCTGGGGAAGAGCCCTCCACTCGTTCTGGCAGCCTAAAATTCGCCATTTTACGTTGCTGCGATTTTCAGCGTCCTCCTGCCCTGCTTGTGAATTTTTTTACTTGCTGTGTAGGATGAAGGATTCGGTTAAGCTCGAAATGTCCTCCCCCCTGATTCGCGCTCAGCCCCAAAAAGCTTTTCTTTGTTTTTCCATATCATAACGGGGCTGTTAACGTCCATTTTTTAGATTTCAATTTTAGTGGGTTAAACCCTCTGGGATTTGCAATGGCCGCCATGATTTTTTCAGTATCAAAAGACCTTTGGTGGGGGATTAATTGAGGGGATCATCGGTTTTTCCATCGTGTCCTTGTAGGTTGCTTTTGTGGGGGGCAGGCGCTGTAGAATTCCTTTCCACCCATAGTGGATTGGCCAGCACTCTAAAGTGGAAGACAGGCGTAGGGATTATCATAGGTCAGGGAAAACCCAAGGGTTCAGTCGGTTACTTATAAATTTGACAGAATAAACAACCGTGTGAGTTCCAATAGGTCGGGCGTCCTAATTTTAAATTTGAACCAACAAAGGGTTATAATGTAAAAAAGTTTAGTTATCAATTCGCCACGGTTACCACCCCAGCAAATTTATGGTATTGAGAATTAGAAACGCGTAAATGGGCTTGAACCAAAGTCTTAGTGATATAAAAGTGGGTAGATCTGAGTCCCAGGATAATATCCGTGTGAAGTTACAGAGCATATATGAAAAGAATAATTAACATCCTCAAGAAGATTGCACATGCAGAGGAGGGGGAGGAAAAACTTATGGCGAAGTCCCCGTTGGGTTTAACAAAAAACAATCCAAAATCAAAGCCACAGCGTATAAAACAAAGGCAGCAAGTTGTAGTTCAGAAGTTGGCCAGCGGGGTCGTAGCAAATCTAAATTTTGGCAATAAGACTTGGGGTTTGCAGTAAGACTAGGATTTAAACCCCTGAGATCTGGGTTCTCGGCATTACTTATAGTGTCCCTATGAGAAGAAAAAGTTGGCAATATAACTTGGGTACAGAAGAGGGACAACCAGTCTGCAAATGAATGATAATGGAGCGAGGGTCCTGAAGGGGGTTCAAAGGGGAAACTGATTGTGTTTCAAAATCAAATATTATTTAGCGGGGGATATAAAAGGGGATCTCATAAGGCAACTTTTTTGGTAACCTTTAGAAGGGTTAAACCCCCTTTTCCTTCAGAAAAAGCCTCAATTCTTGTGGCAAGTTCAAAGGTGGGCAACTGCCTTTTTACCAAGGGGCCAAATCAAGAAAAAATTCCCCAACAGAACCCCAGCTTGAAGGTCAAGGGGGGATCCGTTTATGTGTTTACCCCAAAATTCTGGCCTCCCTCCAATTTTCCAGCAGAAATGAACTCTCACGGGTTTTTTCCAATCTTCCGGCCCTTTCAGGCTTGGGGAATTTTGGGCCTTTTTTTTCTTCCATCTGAAAGTTCCCCTATGGCCAAAAGATTTTTTCCTACCCGGTTGTCGGGTTTTTGAGACTTTGCCTTTCTTTCAGTGAAAACCCTCCTTTTTTTCCTTTTGCCCTGGCTCCGGCTTTTCCCCCCAGGGTCCCTCCTGGGTTTTTTCTTTTTTTGGGAAAACTCTGTAAAACCAGAGGGTTTTGTAAAATCCCAGGAGTCAGCTTTCAAATATCGGCCAGCCCTTTTGCACCCAACCCAGCAGTTCAAAAGGACTCAAAAATTTCTTCCCTACTGTCTCCTTTGAGGCGGAATTTCTTAATTTTCACATCCAAATCACTGGGTTGCCGCCATGTGATTGGGGGGATTAAAATTAAGTGTTAAAGCTTTTTTTCTTTAAATAAAAATCGGTGGGGTTTTAAGCCAAAAGGGAGTAAATTTTGCCTGGTTCCCAACCTTTTTCAGGGTTTTTCAAACCGAGCTGGCAATTTTTGTGTGATAAACCCAATTCAAAACCCCAAAAGGGGCGGAAATTTTTTCCCCTTTTCCAGGGGGCCCTCTTACAGGGATGGCGCAACAAATTCCAGCGGAAAGGCTCCCCAGTTTTTAATTCTCGCTAGGGCCCTCCCCAAATTCCCTCCAGGGGTCTTCCCCCATGTTCTTAGTGGAGTTTTTTCTTATCCCCACGGGCTCCCAGTCTGGGTCGGGAGTTAACAGGTTGGGTCCCATTTTTTCCCCACCTTTCCGCCTTTCCTTCCGGCTGGGGGGGGGGAACTTTCCCCCTGGGCACCCAACAGCGCACAAATTTGTTTCACCTTGCCGAGTTTGCAGTAAAAACATTGGTGGCAGGGCAGCTTATAAGGTTAGTGCTGGCAGCTATCCTAAGTCCCCCCTTTTTGGCCTTTCCGTCCCCCGGGGTTCATCCGGGAGGAATTCTAGGGGGAACCCTTATAAAGGAGAGGGCTATCAGTCTAGGTGCTTTTAGTCTTTTCCACAACCGAAAACAAAAGGGCCCAAAAGGGGGGTTGTCAGGATTTCCCGCAGGAAACAGGACCCGAAGCCCCAAATTCTTCACTCCTTCGGGGCCCCACCCCCCGGGGTTTTTTTTTTTTAAAATTACACGGTTTTTTTAAAAAAAAGCAATTTAAATTTTTTTTGTTTTTTGGGGCGCAATTATAAAGGGTTAATTAAGCGGGTTTGGCTTTTATATTCAGTTTTAAAAAAATATTTTTAAATGCCAAAAGGAAATTTTTCCTGTTGATTTTGGACGATTTTTTCCGGGACCCAACCCTTTGGGGTTCATTTGGGTCAAAGGGTGTGATTTTATACAGAACTTCATAAAACAGGCTGTACATTTTTGAACAAAAGTATGTTTTTTTTGCGGGGTGACGGGTCTTCACTTTAATGGCTTTTTTCCCCCCATTTCCGGGCAGGCCCCGGTCGACACGTAAGGGGACGTACAGCCCGGGTTCTTTTCGAAAAGGGGAACGCCGGTGTAGGTGGCCGTGGGTTAAAACAACCCCGGGTTTTGTTTTTGGTAACATAAATTTATCCCTCTTGCAAATAGCCCCCCTTTGTGGGGGTTGTCAATACAATTTTGGTTTGGAAGGGAAATCGCGGCCCTCAGCCCCCAAATTGCCGTTGGGCCCCCAGCCCGGGGGCTTTGTAAGTGGTCTGGGTAAAGGATTTAAAACAGGCGAACCAAGCCCTTTGGGGGCCCCTCCCCTTTTTAAACAGTGGACAAATTACATCCACACAGATTTCAAGTGGTTTAAGAAAGCAAGTTGATAAACGTTCATTTGTTCATGAACAGATAACACAGGTGATAAAGGAAAAGTCCAGATTTTGAAAGCTGTGGAAATTCTTTAGCTGCATTTGTAATGGAAAAGGCTCCTCACACAACCGCCTCCAAGACTATAAAATAAATAATAATAATAATCTTTAGAGCCTATAGAGAAAGTGTTTCCTTCAGCCTCGTCTGTCATACCGTGTACCGTACCTCTTGCCTCTGTCCCTTGACCACGAACCACTGCCGCCTGTCCTGACCTTACCGCCTGTCCCCGACTCAGAGTTTGCCTTACGATTTTATACCACGCTACACCTCAGCTGCCACCACAAGCAAGTCGCATCAGGGGTAGCGACCTGGTAGACTCCCGCCACAGAAAGTCCATCCCGCTTTTCGGCGGGCTCTGGTGAAAACCGGGACCTACTTAGAGTCCACTCCTTGGCATGGCTATTGTCATCGCTTGCGGTGGTCCAATGGATCCACTACCGCTGTCCATGACAACTTGAAGCAGTGGAATGACGTTATTCATCCTGTAGTCCTGGCGACTGACAAATAACGTGTACCGCATGAAAGGGCCTGAGCAAACGGCAGGTGTCACGCGTGAGCTGCCACTGGCCGACATTAAAATTACACAGGGGTGTACTCCTGGTCGCTTGGATCATCAATAAATCATTCATTTCCTTTCTCTGTTCATAGAGTCGTTCCAACATATGGAGGCTGGAAAATGTCACATATCAGCCTATGTTGGGGGAGGTCGGTCTGCCGCTGCAGCTTAAGGAGGGTGTGCTTGGCGGTGTAAGAACGGCTGAAGTGCATGCAAAGTTTCTTGGCCATTTTTAGAATGTCTTGCAGATGGGTGTAAGACTTGAACAACCAGATTGAACATGTATGCCATGCAGGGAGCAGGGCTCAGCCCTCCTCCTACGCAGCGCGGACACCATGTTCTTTCCATCGCCTGTCACAATGGTTCTAATTTTCAGTTGTCGCGGAGAAAGCCACAAATCAATGTCAACTTGCATGACCCGGAGCATTTCCTCCCATGTGTGACTTTGTTCGCCTAGGGGAATACTCCTGTCCACTTGGATCATCAAAAATCGTTAATGGCCTTTAACTGTTCATCAATTTCCCCCTGTTCATAAATTTCGCCCTGTTAATATATTTATTCCTGTTCATCAATATCCCCCTGTTCATCAGTTCCTGTCTGCTCGTGTACTCGACCTTTCTGCTACGTTACCTGACCTCGAATCTCCGCCGCCTGCCCTGACCTGTTGGCCCGACCTTTGACTACGAGTTTCGTCTTACGATTCGGTACCTCGCTGCGCCTCAGCTGCCACCACAAGCTAGTCGCGCCAGGGGTAGCGACGTGGTTGGACTCCCAACACAGAAAGTCCATCCTGCCTTGCGGCGGGCTCTGGTGAAAACCGGGACCTACTTAGACCCTGCTCCCTGACGTGGCCGCTACCACCGCTTGTGGTGGTCCAGAGAAGCCACTACCCGTGTTGTTACAATGGCAGAAGTGAATGGCAAGTTTCCTGGCCAGTTCTTTCAATGGTGATGACACCCAACTTTACATCTCCGGCCCCGACATTTGCTCTCTACTGTCCAAGATCCCAAATTGTCTGTCGTCCAAATCCTCCTTCTTCTCCTCCCATCTCCTAAAACTTAAAGAAGAGAAAAGGGAATGCTTCCAGAGCCGGGACAATGGGTAGTCGAGGGTAGGCGACCGCGTAGGGCGCCACTTCATCCCAGGGAGAAAAGGGGGCACAAGGAGGCATGGAGTGGGCCGAATTTTCCATTTGGGGGCACTTTATGCTTGTTTAACTAGGACACCTTACCTTTTCCCAGCCTTGCTTACTTCACCTGGCTCCCAAGTGCGATCGGCTACATCGATTAGTGTTTGCCTGTCACTGCCGTCCACCTCAACCGTGTCGCTGTACAAAGCCTGACCACTCACAACATAACCCCCTATTGCAACTCTCCTCATCACTATTTGTTTGCTTCTGCAAGAAGCAGCGGATGTCTTCCCCACCTCTTTGCTGCCCACTGTCCTCAAATAGTTAATCCTCACTCTATAGTGGCGCAGCACATAGTAGTTCTCTGGGTGTGGGACGCGAACGGGAAAGAAGTGGGTTGAGGACAGGTGAGGGCCCCTCACCTGCTCCAGGGCCATGCCAACTAAAGGTTGTGTCTGACAAACCCACCGACTCTTGGCTGGGGTTGTCAGTTGTCATCTGGGAGAAAGTGTATGACCTAGTATGTGGTCAACACATGGCCGCTAGATGACACCGAAAGCTTTGGCCTCGCAGGGTGACCCCTGTTGTGATGTCCCCTTACTGTACTGTGACCTGTGGCGGCTCCAGGAACCTACTACTGTGTTCTTTGATGCTATTGTAGGATCTTAGCCCTCAGCTTGTTTTTTTCCGGCTGGCGCTGCCATGACGTTATCAGGCTGCATTCCCGCTTCAGTTTTTTGGTCAGTTTTGCCCCCGTAAGTGCCCAGGGAATTGAAGAGTGAAGCAATTCTAATAGCGGCGGCAGTCATATGTGTGTCATACTAAAACACAGCATTGTATGAAGACCAAACCAAGTTCCATCTGCATATTTAAGCATGGCACTATGTTCTACAGCACCCTACAGGCTCTCTGCAGCCAGGGAATAGCTGTTTTTTTTAACACGATTCGTCCCGAATTAATTGGGGACGAAAAGAATTTTGACGGGAAATTCGGCGAAGTCGGTGAATCGAATTTTTTAGACATTCGCCCATCTCTACAGTGCATCCAAATTGGGTTACATATATTTTATTGTAACTGGTGCCTTTTGTCAGCATTGTAAAACAGCCATATCTCATCCTTATAACTTTACAATAGTTGTATATTGCACTCTGTGCGTCTCAGTTTTGCCCAAATAGCGCACTTGTACACAAATTGGGTTACAGACATTTTATTGTAACTGGTGCCTGTTGTCAGCATTGTAAAACCACCATATATCATCCGTATATTTACGGACTTGGCTCTTTCCTGGATTTCCTCGTACCTCACTGATAGGACCTTCAGCGTCTCTCATTCTCGCTCCACCTCCTCCCCCCGGCCTCTCTCTTTTGGTGTCCCTCAGTGGTCGGTCCTGGGTCCTTTACTCTTCTCTCTTTACACTCTTGGCCTTGGTCAGCTCATAGCATCACACAGCTTTCATTACCACCTGTATGCTGACGATACCCAACTCTACATCTCCGGCCCAGATGTCACTTCTCTATTCTCCCGAATCCCTGACTGTCTGTCCTCCATTTCCTCCTTCTTCTCATCACGTCTCCTAAAACAAAATGTGGAGAAAACAGAAATCATCTTTCCACCGACCAACTTTACCCGTGCCCCTGATCTCTCTATCTCAATCAATGGCTCTACACTCTCACCTGTTCCGCAAGTCCGCTGCCTTGGGGTAATCCTAGACTCCGCTCTATCTTTCAAACCACACATCCAAACCCTTACCTCTGCCTGCCGCCTGAAAAACATCTCTCGCATCCGCTCATTCCTCAACTATGACACTACAAAAATGCTGGTCCATGCCCTTGCCATCTCCCGCCTAGACTACTGCAACATCCTTCTCTGTGGCCTACCAGCTAGCACCCTCGTTCCCCTCCAATCCATCCTTAACTCTGCTGCCTGTCTTATCCACCTCTCTCCTCGCTACTCCTCTGCCTCTCCCCTCTGCCAATCCCTTCACTGGCTTCCCATTGCCCAGCTAATTCATTTCAAGCTACTAACCATGAGCTACAAGGCTCTCCATGACCTCTCCCCTCCATACATCTCTGCCCTAATTTCCAAATATCTCCCCTCACGCAATCTCCGCTCCTCTCAGGACCTTCTCCTCTGCTCTCCCCTTATCAGCTCCTCACACAACCATCTCCAAGACTTCTCCCGTGCTTCCCCCACACTCTGGAACTCACTGCCCCAACACATCAGACTCTCCTCCACTTTCACCAGCTTCAAAAGCAACCTGAAAACCCGTTTCTTCAGGCTTGCCTATAACCTACACTAACCTTGTTATCACACTTCCTCCACAAACATGTCTACCCCTCACCTCCTGTCTCTTTCCCCCTCCTTGTAGACTTTAAGCCCTCGCGGATTGGGTCCTCTCTCCCTCTGTCGTGCCAATTGTCATTAATCACTTAACATTGTACTCGTTTGACTTATGTTATGTATGTAACCCCCTCGAATGTACAGTGCCCTGGAATCAATGGCTCTTTAAAATAAATAATAATAATAATAATAATAATAATAATAATAGTATAACTTTTCAATAGTTGTATATTGCACTCCGTATGTCTCAGTTTGTCTCAAGTAGCCCCCTTGTACGCTAATTTGGTTACAAATATTTTATTTTAACTGGTGCCTGTTCTGAGCATTGGCAAAACATTCTATCTAATCCATATAACATTTAAAAAGTTCTATTGCACTCCGTGCATCTCAGTTTTGCGCAAATAGCGCACTTGTACGATTGCTAGTCCTACTGGGCAGTTGTCAATCTCAGGGACTGAAGGAAGAACACTGTTGATTTGGTGTTACGGTTCTTCCACCAGACCGCATTTCACAGATATTTGATAGAAACAATTCTGTTTCTAATCCTAGTTGGCCGTTGGAAATTAGAGGGATTTAAGAATACCTGTGGTATGCTGTCCTTGCAGTACAGTGTCTAAATAAGAAACTGTGAAAAACTCTTCTATACCTTTTAAATTTAAATTTTTATGTTTCTTAACGTGGAGGGGACTACAGGTGGTAAGCGAGCAAAGAGGGGTGTAGGACATAGAGGTAGAGGTATGAGAGAAGGTTCTCCTTCCAGTACTGGGGACAACACGCAAGCCAGCATATCGTCGTTTGCAGGACGGTCAGGCCTGTTATCACTGGGTCGGTGCCCTATGAATCTCAGTAACAAACAGCGTCGCCAATCTGTTCTTCAGTGGTTAACACAACCTGCATCCAGCGGTTTTACCTCATCATCCTCCAAGTCATGGCCACAAAAGTCATCATCATCATCATCGTCAGCATCCGTCCAACCTGAAGCGAAGGCAGACCAAATGTCAACTCATGTACCCACCACTGTGGAAAATCCATATTCTGAAGAGCTCTTTGATGACAAAATGCGGTGGGGGTCAGAAAGCATTTCAAAAGATCAAGGGGCCACAAATGATGATTTTGTCTGCTCTGACGCCCAATCGCTGATGCCATCAGAGGAGGAGAAGGAAGATGGTCAGTCAGCACAAATCCCGAGCGGTCGGCAACGCCTTGCAGTGCCTGTGGCTTGTAGCCCGCAGCTCCAGGATGTAGAATTTCAGGACGAGGAAGTCACCTGTGATGATGATGATGTTGATGATGACATTGCGGATCCAACGTGCTCTTTTCAGCAGAGTTTGCTTGCCAGCGCTTCATCAGTGGAGGAGGAGGAAGACGATGGGGTAGTGTCAGTACGGGTCCGGCCTCAAAAAAGGGGTGAGGGCGGTTGCACAAGTCCGCTGAGATTATTCTGCCAGCTCTGATCAGTGGTGGCAGCGGAAACAACGCTACCCGCTTATCGCCGTCGAAAGGTCCAGGACCTGTGAAGCCTGTGCCTTTTTAGATCAAGCCTCAGAATCGCCGAACGACGTCATGTGCCGGATTTGCCATCAATACACCAGTAGAGGCAATCTAAAGTGTTTAACCACCATGAACATGAATTGGATCATGGATCTAAAGCAATAGGTCTCACTTGGAGAAAAAAAAAAGGCCACACAAGGTCCTGGGCTTCCAACCACTGTGACACCCTCTGTCTTCTCTCCCCCGGGCCACTTCCAAGACCAAGCATTCTCTTGTGCCCAGGGTCCCTCAGTGGCATGAGCAAGGATCAACCCAAGTGCCACACACCATCGCCCGAGTAACACCAGCACCACTAGAGACACAGCCTATCCCTTCTCCTTCCACCAGTTTGATCTGCACACTGTACAGCGGCCAGTCTAATTGAGAGTGGAAAGCAGATATTTGAGACCATGCTCATTGATCAACTGGAGACATCTGTTGCGTCTGCTTCATGTTATTCAGGGCACACATAGTACACACAGAGACCGGCTTAAGGTCATGGTGCACGACTATCTGCTTTTCAACACCGATGTTTTTGGATATGTTCCGGACCCAATTGACTTCTGGGTATTCAAAATGGATGAATGGCTCGAGCTCGCTCGCCACCCCATAGAGGTGTTGTCCTGCCCAGCAGCCAGCATCATATCTAAGCGGCCTTCAGCACAGCTGGAGCAGTCATTACAGACAAACCCCACCCGGGCTTTCCACAGATAATATGGATCGTTTGACTTTCATCAAGATGAATCAGGCATGGATCTTGATGATGTTTTTGGCCCCAATTGCGAGGTCACCGATTAGTTGCCGGTCTACTTCACATTCCTCTTCAAACAGAAATGGTCCTCTTGAAAAATGTTTTTCTCTCTGCAATTTTTATTCTCAGTTCCCAAAAGATCATTTTGCTGGTTTTGCGGTGTGGAGACTGTAAAAGACAGTCAGGTATTCCATTTACTAACTTTATCTTTAGAATTTTTCGCATTGTCAATGGTTTTGAGGTCATGTTGCTGTGAGATACAGCTATAATTATTGGTCCTTTGGAAAAGAAATGTGGCTTCTAAGTGGCATTTCTCCATCACAATTTTTAATATGGCTGGGAAGGGCATATTTATAATTTTTTGGGGTCATGTTGCTGTGGATACAGCTAATCATGGTCCTTTGGAACAGAAAATGTGCTTAAGCGGCATTACTCCCTCACAATTTTTAACAGTGACTGAGAAGTCATTTTTATAATTTTTTTGGTTTATTTCTGCTTTGAAATGTAGCAATACTAAAAGGTCCTATTCTAAAAAAATGTGAGTTCTAACAACATTTGTTCTTCACAATTGTCAAAAGTGGCCCCAAAAGGGGCATGTTTGAAATTTTTGGAGGCATTTTGCTGAGAAATGCAGCTATACTACAGGTACTATTCTAAAAAAATGTGGAATCTAACAGACATGAGTTCTTCACAGTTGTCAAAAGTGGATCATGGGACATGTTTTGAATTTTTTGGGGGCAATTTTGCTGTGAAATGCAGCTATACTACAGGTCTATTTTTAAAAAATGTGGTTTCTAACAGAATTTTGTTCTTCACAATTGTCATAAGTGGCTCAAGGGTCATGTTTTGAATTTTTGGGGGCATTTTGCTGTGAAATGCAGTTATACTACAGGTCCTATTCTAAAAAATGTGGTTTCTAACAGACATTTGTTCTTCACAATTGTCAAAAGTGGCTCAAGGGTCATGTTTTGAATTTTTGGAGGCATTTTGCTGTGAAATGCAGCTATACTACAGGTCCTATTCTAAAAAAATGTGGTTTTTAACAGAAATTTGTTCTTCACAATTGCCAAAAGTGGCTCAAGGGTGATGGTGCTGTCAAAAACAGGAATAGGTAGGACACTGTTAATGGACATATATTGCAAAATGACTTGTTTTTGCAAGATCTTTAAAATAGCTAGCAATGCCTGTAGTGAGGCAACCCATTTAATACAATTAGAAAAAGAGAAACAAAGACGTGGTGGGATTCCATCCTGTTTTAAAAATGTGTTTTCTAGAATTAAACTACTAAAAAACTTGCATGTACCAAATAGCTGATACAAATATTCCTTTGAATTGTACAACAGATGTAGGTTACCCAGGACAGTTATAGTCAATGTCCAGTTCAACTAAAATGGTGGTTGAAAGACTCCTTTTTCCGGCACTTTTTAAATCTGGGGGTCAGACAGGTTTAATGGTCATACTGCGGTCCAGGACAGGTATAGTCAATGTTCAGTTTAACTAAAATGGTGGTTCAGACTCCTTTTTCCGGCACTTTTGAATCTGTGGGTCAGACAGGTTTAATGGTCATACTGTGGTACAGAACAGGTATAGTCAATGTCCAGTTCAACTAAAATGGTGGTTGAAAGACGCCTTTTTCCGGCACTTTTTAAATCTGGGGGTCAGACAGGTTTAATGGTCATACTGTGGTACAGAACAGATATAGTCTATGTCCAGTTCAACTAAAATGGTGGTTCAAAGATTCCTCTTTCAGGCACTTTTAAATCTGTGGGTCATGCAGGTTTGGGGCTCATGCTGTGGCCAGGACAGATATAGTCAATGTCCAGTCAACTAAATGGTGGTTGAAAGACTCCTTTTTCCGGCACTTTTAAACTTGGTTATTCAGTTAAGGTATCTGCGGTCCAGGACAGATATAGTCAATGTCCAGTTCAACTAAAACGGTGGTTAAAAGACTCCTTTTTCTGGCACTTTTTTAATCTGTGGGTCAGATAGGCTTGGGGCTCATGCTGCGTTCCAGGACAGGGATATTCAATGTCCAGTTCAAGTAAAATGATGGTTCAAATCATACTGCCTTCTGGCACTTTTTAATTTGTGGGTCATGCAGGTTTAAGGGTCATGTTGTGGTACAAGACAGGGATAGTGAATGGTCTGTGACTTTTTTTCTGTGGCTTCTATAACCTAAGTGTGTTGCCTAAGATGTAGCACGTATCCATTTGACTGTTGTGGATGTTAATTCCAGCTTCTCCAGCCCTGTTTGGGTGTAAGAATGAAGGTGTTGTTCCTCTCCCATAGACTTTAATGGTCATCGGCGATAATCTATTATCGACTATCGGAAATCGTCTTGATAATTGCCGATATCGACTATCAACCCGATGACGATAGTCTACGTAATCGCTCATCACTACCCAACATCCCACCAGTCTGGGCCTGCCAGTACCTGGGAGATGCGCAGCAGTTAAGCACCCTACTTTACAGCATCCCAGTGGAAATAGTCTGGGCCTCTACATGGGGAGTTGGGCACAATGATTTTTGACACAAATCCTACTTTCCAACTACTAGGGTCTGCAAATAAGGAGGACCCACAGGAGCAGATGGCTGAGTAGGATGCGGCAGGTAAGGGCCCAGGGAAGTGGGAGGCAGGCTAGATCGTGAGGCCCAGGAGAGGTGGAGGCAGGCTAGATAGTGAGGCCCAAGGGAGGGGGAGGCAGGCTAGCTGGTGAGGCCCAGGGGAGGTGGAGGCAGGCTAGCTGGTGAGGCCCAGGAGAGGTGGAGGCAGGCTAGATAGTGAGGCCCAGGAGAGGTGGAGGCAGGCTAGATAGTGAGGCCCAAGGGAGGGGGAGGCAGACTAGATGGTGAGGACCAGGGGAGGTGGAGGCAGGCTAGCTACTGAGGCCGAGGAGAGGTGGAGGCAGGCAAGCCGGTGAGGCCCAGGAGAGGTGGAGGCAGGCTAGCTGGTGAGGCCCAGGAGAGGTGGAGGCAGGCTAGCTGGTGAGGCCCAGGGGAGGTGGAGGCAGGGGAGCTGGTGAGGTCCAGGGGAGGTGGAGGCAGGGTAGATAGGGAGGCCCTGGGAAGGGATAGGCAGGCTAGATAGTGAGACCCAGGGGAGGTTGAGGCAGGCTAGATGGTGAGGTCGAGGGGAGGAGGTGGCAGGCTAGATGTGAGGCCCAGGGGAGGTGGAGGCCGGCTAGATAGTGAGACCCAGGGGAGATGGAGGCAGGCTAGATAGTGAGGCCCAGGAGAGGTGGAGGCAGGCTAGATAGTGAGGCCCAAGGGAGGTGGAGGCAGGCTAGATAGTGAGGCCCAGGGGAGGTGGAGGCAGGCTAGCTGGTGAGGCCCAGGAGAGGTGGAGGCAGGCTAGATAGTGAGGCCCAGGAGAGGGGGAGGCAGGCTAGCTGTTGAGGCCCAGGAGAGGTGGAGGCAGGCTAGATAGTGAGGCCCAGGAGAGGTGGAGGCAGGCTAGATATAGAGGCCCCAGGGAAGGGAAGGCAGGCTAGCTGGTGTGGCCCAGGGGAGGTGGAGGCAGGGTAGCTGGTGAGGACCAGGAGAGATGGAGGCAGGCTAGATAGTGAGGCCCAAGGGAGGGGGAGGCAGGCTAGATAGTGAGGCCCAGGAGAGGTGGAGGCAGGCTAGCTGGTGAGGCCCAGGAGAGGTGGAGGCAGGCTAGCTGGTGAGGCCCAGGAGAGGTGGAGGCAGGCTAGCTGGTGAGGCCCAGGAGAGGTGGAGGCAGGCTAGCTGGTGAGGCCCAGGGGAGGTGGAGGCAGGCTAGCTGGTGAGGCCCAGGGGAGGTGGAGGCAGGCTAGATAGTGAGGCCCAGGGAAGGGTTAGGCAGGCTAGGTGGTGTGATCCAGGGGAGGTTGAGGCAGGCTAGATAGTGAGGCCCAGGGGAGGTGGAGGCAGGCTAGATAGTGAGGCCCAGGAGGGGGGTGGAGGGGGCTAGAATAGTGGGGGGCCCCAGGAGGGGTGGAGGGCCGGCTAGATGGGAAGGCCCAAGGGGGTGGGGGCCCCCTGACTAGATAGTGGGGCCCCAGGGGAGGTGGAGGCGACTAGTTTGGGGAGGCCCGGAGAAGTTGGGGGCCCAGGCTAGATTGGGGGCCCCAAAGGGGAAAGGGGGAGGCGGGGCTAGCGGGTTGGGGGCCAGGATCGGTGGAGGCAGGCTGGATAGTGGGGGCCCAGGGAGGTGGGGGAGGCTAATATTTGGGGGCCCAAAGGCAGGGGGAGGCGGGGAAAGTAGTGGGCCCCAGGAGAGGTGGGGCCAGATTAAGCTGGTGAGGGCCAGGAGGGGTTTGGCGGGCCCGGGGGTAGATAGTGGGGGGGCCCCGGGGAAGGGGTTTAGGGGGGGATAGATGGTGTGCCCCAGGGGGGTTGAGGAAAGGCTAGATAGTGAGGCCGAGGGGGGGGGTGGCGGGGCTAGAGGGGAGGCCAAGGGGGGGGTTTGGAGGCAGGCAAAGATGTTGAGGCCAGGAGAGGGGGAGGCAGGCTAGAAAGGGGCCCCCAAGGGGGGGGGAGGAAGGCTAGCTGATAGGCCCAGGGGAGGTGGAGGCGGCTAGCTGGTGAGGTCCAGCAGGGGTGGGGGCAGGCTAGTGGTGGGGCCCCGGGAAAGAGGTGGAGGCAGGTGCGGGTTTTCGGGCCCCAAGGAGAGGTGGGGGCGGGGTAGTGGTGGGGCCCCATTTGAGCTGGAGGCAGGCTAGCTGGTGAGGCCCAGGGGGGGGTTGGAGGAGGGGTAGCGGGTTGGGGCCCCGGGGGAGGTGGGGAAGGGTAGATAGTAAAGGCCCAAGGGGAAAGGGGTTGGGGCCAGGTTTGGTTGGTGGGGCCCCAAGGGGAGGTTGAGGCAGGTTAATTTAAGTGAAGCAAAAGGGGGGAAGGTGGTGGCAGGCTAGATGGTGGGGCCCCAGGGGAGGTGGGGGGAGGCTAGATGGGGGGAGGCCCAGGGGAGGGGGAAAGGCAGGTAGATAGTGAGACCCAAGAGAAGGTGGGGGGCCCGGCAAAAATTGTGAGGTCGGGGAAAGGTTTGGGGCCCAAAACTGATGGGTGGGGCCCAAGGGGGGTGGGGGCCCAGGCTAGATAGTGAGGAAAAGGAGGGGTGGAGGAGGTAGATGTGACCCCCAGGGGGGGTGGGGCAAGGCTAGATAGTGAGGCCCCAAGGGAAAGGGGGGGGCGGGAGCTTTTGAGGCCAGGAGAGGGGGAGGCAGGTAGATAGTGGGGCCCAAAGGGGGGGGAGGCGGGTGGGTGGTGGGGCCCCAGAGAGGTGGAGGCGGCCCTAGATAGTGGGGCCCCAAAGGGAGCGGGGGGCCCGGCTAGTGGTGGGCCCAAGGAGAGGAGGAGGGCAGGCTAGATGGTGAGGCCCCAGCAGGGGTGGAGGCAGGCTAGATAGTGGGGCCCCCATGGGGAGTGAAGGAAAGGGTGGGCGGGGTTGAGGCCCAGGAAGGGGGGGAAAGGGTGCGGTGGAGGCCCAGGAGGGGGTGGGGGTTTAGGCTAGATAGTGGGGGCCCAGGGGGAGGGGGGAAGGCAGGTAGATAGTGAGGCCCCAAAAAGGGAAAGGGGCAGGCGGGGATAGCTGGTGGGGCCCCAGGGGGAGGTGGAGGCAGTTAGGGGTGGGGAACCGGGAAAAGGGGGTTGGGCCAGGTAGAATTTGGGGCCCCAGGGGAAGGGGGAAGGCCCAGACTAGTTGGTGAGGACCGGAGAGGTGGGGCAGGCTAGAAGTGGGGGCCCGAGGGGGGGGTTAAGGCAGGCAGATTGTGGGGCCCCAGGGGAGGGGGAAAGGAGGCAAAGCTGGTGACCCCAAGGAGAAGTTGGGGGCAGGCTAGTGGTGGGGGCCCAGGAGAGTTGGAGGAGGTGCGGTGAGGCCCTGGAAAGGGGTGGGGGAGGTAGATGGTAAGGCCCAGCGAGAGGGAGGCGCTAGAGTGTAAACCCCCAAAGGGAGGGGCAGGGAAAGGGTAGCTGGTGGGCCCGGAGAGGGGGGATTTAAGGTTAGTAGTGGGGCCCCCAAAGGTGGGTGGAAAGGAAGGCTCTGGTGGGCCCCAGGAGAGGTGGAGGCAGGCTGGGATGGAAAGGGGTCCAGCAGGGGGGGAGGCGGGCCTAGTTTGTGGGGCCCCAAAAGGGGAAGGGGGGGAAGGGTAGGCTGGTGGGCCCCAGGAGAGGTGGAGGCGGGGTTTGTGGTGAGGCCCAAGGAGAGGGAGGAGGCTAGTAGTGAGGTCAGGAAAGAGGTGGGGGAAGGGCTAGTAGTGGGGCCCCAAGGGGGGGGGGGGAAGGGCTAGTTGTGGGGGGCCCCAGGAGCGGTGGAGGCAGCTATTTGGTGAGACCCGGGGAAAGGGGGGTAGGCAGGTAAAAATTTGGCCCCAGGGGAAGTGGAGGCAGGCTAGCTGGTGAGGCCCCGGGGGGTGGAGGGGGGCTAGAAAAGGGGAGGCGAGGGGAAGGTTCGGGGCAGGTAGATTGGGGCCCCCAGGGGGAGGGGGGAAGGGCAGGTAGCTGGTGAGGCCCCAGGGAGGGTTGGGGGGCAGGCTAGTGGTGAGGCCGGAGAGGTGGGGGGCGGTGGGGGTTTGAGACCCAGGGAGGTGGGGGGCAGGCTGGCGGGTGGGGGCCCAAAGGGGAAAGGTGGAGGCAGGGTAGATGGTGAGGCCCGGGAAGGGGTGGGCAGGCTAGAGGGGGTGAAAACCCGGGGAGGTGGAGGCAAGGCTAGCTGGTGAGGCCCGAAAAAGGTGGAGGAAGGCAAAGTGAAAGGGCCAAAAGGGAGGTGGACCCACCCCAGAGGGTGAGCCCCCAGGGAAGTGGAGGCAGGTAGATGTGGGGCCCCAGGGGAGGGGGGAGGAGGCTAGGATGGTGAGGCCCAGGGGGAGGTGGGGGGAAAGGTAGATAGTAAAGGGCCCAAAGGTAGGTGGGGCCCGGGGCTAGGTAGTGAGGCCTAAGGGAGGAAGGAGGCAGGCTGTGGTGGGGCCCCCAGGGGAGGTGGGGCGGGGTTTGCTGGTGGGGGCCCCAGGAGAGGTGGGGGCCGGCTAGTTGTGGGGCCCCAGGAGGGGTGGGGGGGCAGGTTTGGGTTGGGTGAGGCCCGGAGAGGGGAAAGGGAGGCTAGATGGTAATTTGGGCAGGAGGGGGGGGCCAGCTAGTTTGTGGGCCCAAGGGGGGGGGCAGGCGGGGTTTTAGCTGGGGGGGGGCCCCGGGGAGAGGTGGAGGCAGGGTAGCTGGTGGGTCCAGGAGGGGTTTTGGAGGCAGGCTAGATAGGGGAGGTAAAGGAGAGGTGGGGGGAGGTAAAATAGTGGGGGCCCAAATGGGGGGGAAAGGAAAGGCTAGCTGGTGAGGCGGAGGCAGGCTAGCTGGTGAGACCCAGGGGGGGGGGAAAGGCAGGCAAAAGTTGAGGCCCCGGGGGAAAGGGGAAAGGCAGGCTAGCTGGTGAGGCCGGGAGAGGTGGAGGCAGGTAGATAGTGAGGCCGGGGGGGTTAGGCGGGTTTAGATTGGGGGAGGCCCAAGAGGGGGTTGGAGCCAGACAGAGGGTGGGCCGGGGAAGATTGGGCAGGTAGAATTGGGGCCCCAGGGGGAGAGGGACCAGGTTTAGATAGTGGGAAGGAAGGGGGAAGAGAGGGGCCCAGGGTTGGGATAGTGAGGGCCCGGAGGATGGAGGGCAGGCTAGATAGGGGGCCCCAGGGGGGAGGTGGGGGGCGGGGTAGATACGGGGCCCCAAGGGGTGGGGAAGGAGGCTAGATTGTGAGGTCCGGGGGAAAGTTGGGGGCAGGTAGATGCGGGAAGGGCCCAGGAGGGGGGAGGAGGCTAGTTGGTGAGGCCCCAGTAGTTAATAAAAAGGAAAATTTACCGCCTAAGGGGAAAAATTTTCCGCAGGAGCGGTTATCTTCTTCCCAAGCGGGAAAGCTCGTCGGCCCTTCAGCGCCCGGGTAAGGCCTGCGGGGGGCAGAGCTGGGTACGAGCAAAATTTTTCAGTGTTTCCTTCCCCTTGAATGAGCTGTGGCCCCCCCCCTTAAACCCAAACTGTGCTGCCCGTGCCACCCCCGGCCCCTCAGCAAAGTGAAGCAGCTGGGGGGGGGCCCCAGGGGAGGGGGAAGGCAGGGTAGTTTAGTGGGGCCGAGGGGAGGTTGGTGGCAGGCTAGAGGTTTGGGGCCCCGGGGGAAAAGTGGAGGCGGGCCTAAATGGGAGGCCCGGGGGGAATTGGGGCGGGCCCTAGATGGTGAGGGCCCGGGGAGGTGGAGGCGGTAGTAGGTGAGGCCCCAGGAGAGGTGGGGGCCCAGGCTAAAATTTTGTGGGGGCCCGGGTTTAGGTGGGGAAGGGTAGATAGTGGGGCCCCAGGGGAGGGGAGGCGGGCCCTTGGGCTGGTGGGGGCCCCAGGAGCGGTGGAGGGCAGGCTAGAAAAGTGGGGCCCAGGGGGGGGGGGGAGGCAGGCTATAGTGAGGCCCCAAGGGGGGGGGAAAGGGCTGGCTAGATATTGAGGCCCGGGGGGGGGGAAGGGCAGGCTAAAATAGTGGCCCGCCCGGGGAGTTTTTGGGGGTTAGGGTAGATGCTGGGGCTAAGGGGGGGGGGAGGCCAGGCTAATTGGTTTAAAGGCCCCCAAGTATTTAAATAGGAAGGATCTTACCACCCTTTAAAGGAACAAATCTTCCCCAGGACAGGTATTTTTTTTCCAAGCGGGGAAGCTGTCTGCTCAGTGTTCTGTCGGCTTGCGGGGGGCCCGGGGGCCGAGTACTGGAAAGACAGTCGTGCTTTTCTGTCCCACTGAGTGGGGCCCGCCCCCCTTTAAAGTCACTTTTGGCGGGCCCTCCCCCCTTTTGGGGCTTCAGCGATTTCCCAGACCCCGTTGGGGAAAGTGCTCGGCCAGCACAGACTTGATGTCTGATTTGGCTTTTGGGTCCTGATGTCCCCGGCAGGGCCCTGGGGCGGGCCCCCAAGCAACAGCCGGGGCCCCTTACATTGCCCCAAGCTAAAAAATTTAACCCTTAACAGCGGCGCTGCCCCTGTTTTAAAAGAAGGTAGGAGCGGCTTTCAGTGATCATTGAAAAATGTAGGGGGCCCCCGGATTTCCCCCGGGCCCTTTTTGCCCGGTTGGGCAGGTGCTCGTCTGGGCCTACTCCCTTAACCACAAGGCAAATTGTAGGTGGCCCTTTAAATTTGAAACTCCAAGACCCCGGGCTAAAAAAAACCTGTAAGCTTCATAAAACCCCCAGAGTCAGATTTTTTGACGACCCCAAATTTGGGGTTTGTTTTAAAAGTTTAAAGGGCCCAAAAATTATGGGCCTTGGGGCCAGGGAAAAAGTCCTTTTTCCCCGAGTATGCGATGGAGATAAATTTTAAAAAACCAATGGAATGTTGCAGAAAAAAAATTTCTTTTTTTTGGAAAAGGGGATTTCGCCAGCACGTTAAAGTTTTAAAATTTGGGCCCGTGAAAAGGCCCTTCAGGTTTGGATCCCTTCTTTAAACCTTTATTTTCGAATGGGGAAAAAGACTGTTTTTAAAAAAAACGACGACAAGGGGAGATGGGTTACCCCTAAATTATGATCCCAAGCAGTCCCTGTGGGGTCCCCTGTCCCCTTTCAAAAGGGGAACCCCAAAAGGGGAAGATCCGAAAGATGGTCAGGAATCGAAACCTAGGGAAAGGGGTCGTTTTAAATTTTAAAAAAAACATGGAGCATGATAGGGGGAGACCGGCCCCAAAGGAAAGTTTTTGCTTTATTGTGGAAAGTTGACCCCCTTCCCTTTAAATCAATTTTTTTTTCCCTAGCGGGTTCCCGGGGTTTGGGTGGCAGCCATTAGGGAAATCCTGACTTTTCAAGAGGAATCAATTTTTTTAAGAGATGAATTCTAAAAAAAGGGCAGCTTTCAATTCCTTTTTTAAATCAGAAAGCCCCATATTAAAAAAAGAAAAATCCCAGAAATTCCCCATTGTTCCCCCCCTTAAGGCCCTGGCTAACTTCAATGGGTTTTCCACCTCACCCATGGGGGGACTTGGGGAAATGGAAAATTTTTATTTTTTGGGTTTTTGGGTCAAACAGGGGGTTTAAAATTTCCCCAAAAAAAATCACACCAGTGGTAATCCCCTTTTTCTAGGGATTTCTTCTCCACAACTTTCCTGTTTTCCTAGGTTTACCCTGGTTGAAAAGCACAAAACCCCGGTTTTCAAGGGGAAACCCAAAGGGATAAGCTTTCAGCAGGGATGTTCTTTAAACACCCCATGCCCAAAAAGGGCCCCCAAAAGACCCAGTTTCAGGACAATAAAGTAATAGAGTTCCCTCTAATTTAAAAGGGAATTTGCGGACTTTATGCAGCAAAACAGAATGAAAGAAAGCCCCCCTCACCCGCCCCTTTTGATTCCCCATGAATTGCTTCCAGGTGCACCTATACCTTTTGGAAACATCTATCCTTTGGCAGGTCCTGAATTAAAAGCCCTCAAAGGCTACATCGAAGAAAATCTGGCGAAGGTGTTCATCCGCCCATCTTCCTCACCGGCGGGGGCTCCGATATCCTTCGTTAAAAAGAAGGATGGTTCGTTGAGACTTTGTATTGATTATAAATACACATAACAAAAACAGCAGCACACAAAAATAGAATACGTTGAAAAAAACTTTCTGCTTTAAAAAAACAAAAGTTTTATGAGGTTCTTTGTTCACATTTTTGCGCAAAATTGCTTAAGCCCACCTTCGACTTTCAACGAGACCTCAATTCAGGTAGGTCCTACACGACGTTTACACTAACGCTATATTTCTCTGTGGGCCATCCTGACCTACCTTTCAGAATGTGAAGGCACCAGCTACTAAATACACTGCACTGATTAAAAAGTCTGTGTAGATTGTGGTCTCGTTGAAAGTCGAAGGTGGGCTTAAGCAATTTTGCGCAAAAGTGTGAACAAAGAACCTCATAAAACTTTTGTTTTTTAAAGCAGAAAGTTTTTTTTCAACGTATTCTATTTTTGTGTGCTGCTGTTGTTGTTATGTGTATTTAGATTACAGCCGTCACAGCGTGCACCCACATTTAAAGTTTTTTGTAGGTGCTGAACCAAATATTGTGTGTCTTGTATTGATTATAGAGAACTCGACAAAATTACAATCAAAAAACGTTATCCTCTACCACTGATCTCTGAGCTTCTGGAGAGAGTGCGACATGTGAAGATTTTTTCCAACTTAGATCTACGAGGTGCCTATAACTTGGTCCGTATCAGATCTGGGGATGAATGGAAATCCGCTTTTAGGTCACATTATGGACATTTTGAATATTGTGTTATGCCTTTTGGCTTTTGTAATGCTCCTGCCACCTTCCAACATCTCATCAATGACATCTTCAGAGATCTTCTGGACCAGTTCATAGTCATCTATTTGGACGATATCCTGATTTTCTCCAACTCGATGGAAGAATATCATAGACATGTGAAACTTATTCTGGAACGGCTAAGAGAGAACCATCTTTACATTAAGATTGAAAAATGTGAATTTCATCAGACCGAGATCCAATTCCTTGGTTATAGAATTTCTCCTCATGGTCTACAAATGGACTCTAGCAAGATTAAAGCAATAATAGACTGGACTACCCCCAGAAACATAAAAGATGTCCAACGTTTCATAGGTTTTGCCAATTTCTATAGACGCTTCATCAAGAAGCGATGTTGACTAAGAAGAAAAATGTTTTTGTTTGGTCTCCTCAAGCACAAGAATCCATTTCTCTTCTAAAGGCCAATTTCACTACATCTCCTGTATTAGTTCATCCCGACCCAGAACTCGCCTTCATTGTGGAAGTAGATGCTTCAGACTGTGCTATTGGGGATATTCTATCAGAGAAGAGGAGACAAGAGTGTATTACATCCTTGTGCTTTTTTCTCCCAACGTTTATCACCGGCTGAGAAGAATTATGATGTGGGGAATTAAGAACTGTTAGCTATTGTTGCAGCTTTTAAGGAATGGAGACATCATCTTCAGAGAACCTCACAACAGATAATTGTTCTAACTGATCACCATCATCTGGAATTCGTTAGATCTGCCAAGTGTCTATCTCCTCGCCAAGCTCGCTAGAGTATTTTCCTCAACCAATTCAACTTTGTAATCTCGTACAGGCCCGGATCCCATAATGGCAAGGCGGATGCTCTATCAAGAATGTTCTCCAATTATTCCATTCCTACTATTCCACCCAAGACCATTGTTCCTGAGTCTAATGTTGTGGGAGTAATCCATAATAAAGACTTGCTCAAAGAGATAAGAGAGGCCTAAGACACCGACTCCTTACTGACCCGACCACCTGATGATGTAGTTAATGCTTAAGAACAAGATGTGGACCCATGGGCTGCTGCTACTTTATATACCTGAAGCAGTAAGACTGAAGATTCTAAGGTTAACCCATGATTCTAAGTTTAACCCATTATTCTAAGGTTAACCCATGATTCTAAGATTGCAGGTCACAAAGGAGTACAGAAGACTCCACATTCTTCACCCATGGGTTTGTTGCAACCTTTGCCAGTCCTCTCTCGCCCCTGGGGTTCTATTTCTATGGACTTTATCGTAGATCTACCTACCTCTAAGGGGATGAATACTATTCTCGTGGTAGTTGACCAGCTCACCAAGGCTGCACATTGCATTCCATGTACCGGTCTACCCTCTGCCAAGGACACTGCTGACCTTCGGAATGTCTTTCGTCTTCATGGAGTTCCTAATGAAGTTATTTCGGATCGTGGGGTGCAGTTTACATCAAAATTTTGGCTGAGTTTTTGCTCAGCACTTGACAGCGATATTAATCTATCAACCGCCTTTCACCCACAATCTAATGGACAGACTGAACGCACAAATAAGACCCTGGAACAGTAGGTTCGATGCTATATTTGTCACTTACAAGATGATTGGATTGATCTGCTTCCCGTGGCCGAGTTTTCATACAATAACTCCCAAAATGTCTCCACCAAACAGACTCCTTTCTTTGCAAATTTGGGGTACCATCCGAATATTCTTCCAAAATTACCTGCTGTTCCTCATATCCCAGCGGTCACGGAAAGGATCTCTGCACTAAAAGCAAAATTTAGAACTTCTGAAGAAGACACTTGAGAAGGTTCAGGAAAATTACAAGAAGACGGCAGGTAAACATTGTAGGCCAGCACCAACTTTTAAAGTGGGGGGTAAGGTATGGCTTTCCACCAGAAATTTGAAACTTAAGCTTCCTTCCCCAAAACTCGGACAGAAGTTTGTCGGGCCGTATAAGATCATCAAGATAATTAGTCCAGTAACTGTTCGGCTCAAACTCCCACAATCTATGAGGATTCACCCTGTTTTTCTTGTGTCTCTACTAAAACCTGCCGTGCCCAACCCCTTTCCGGGACGTGTTCCTCCTCCTCCTTCCGATGCAGTGGAAATAGATGGGCAAGAACAGTTTGTAGTGGAGCAAATCCTGTACTCGAGAATTTTTAGGAACAAGCTATAATATCTCATTAGGTGGTAAGGTTACGGGTCTGAAGAGAATTCGTTGGAACCTGTTAGTAACATTAATGTTCCCCAACTGATCAGACAATTTCATCAAAGACATGGAACTTGACTTTGAACTTGTAAATTGTGTTTGCCCTTAAGTTTGCCCTCAGTCAAGATGGTGATTCGTGTCTCAGCTGGATGCCATCTTGTTTCCTGTTGCCAGTTCCTATATAAATTCCTCAAGCCTGATGCTCATTGCTTGAGTATTGTGTTAAGCTCCACTTGCAGTCCTCTAGCCTTTGGAACTTGCCTTCTCATTGGTTCATCCTTCCTTGCGGTTTTCCCTGCAAGATTATCATACCTGCTGTTTACTCATCGGCTCGACTCCTGAACTCCTTTTGTCTTCTTCTCTGCTGCCTCCTGTTCCAGTCTACATTTCCCTTCTCCCTGTTTAGGCCAGTCCTCGCCATTGGATTCCAGCTTTATCCACTAGTATCGTGACAGTAACAGCCTATGCCAAATGTTTTTTTTTAATCGCTGTGGTTACTGGAACCCCTAAAGAACCTAGACAAGTATCATCCGTTTGTTACCATTTAAAAGATACCACCTGGACTATGAAAGAAATCTGATTTCAAAGAAAAATGAATTAAAATTTACTCGCCAATATTTGTCATACAGGTATGTCATGGTACAAGTACCTGCACATCATGTAGATTGTGTGGGCTCAGAAGCGGTGCATGCACAAGAATCTGGCTGTAACTGATAGCCAAGGCCCTTCTCTAACAGGCCCCTTCTGCCCCTCATTGGGAGTGCTGTGATGTCAGCAACAGCTGGCATAATACATCACAGCACAGATATTTACTGCAATGTATTATAACAGCAATCAAGCAATTGCTGAGTCTTGTCCCATGTTGGGACAAATAGAAAAAAGCAAAAAAAAAAGCTAAAAAGTACAAAAAAAACCCATAAAAATCAAACACACCATCCTTTCCTCATTACAAAAGCTTATCACTCACTCATGTTATTTATCCCGTACAATAAAAAAACAACCCAATGCCAGAAATGAATCCGATTTAGAAATTGGGGCTCTATCAGAATGGCTAAAAACAGTTCCAAATATTACAGCTGAGGATTCATCACATTTCTAAATTAGACCGGGTTTTTATTTTACCCCAAAAATTTGATAGTCCAAAAAAAAAGAGAGGCCCCTTTTTCAGGATAACAATGAAAAACCCAAATAATGGGATAAAAACTTGTGAATACTGTTTTATCAACGAAGTCCTTCACAGCCATAGTCATCTATTCTTGTTACTTTCAGTGGCATATCAGCATACTGAATTTTAATGCTTTGTAAAAATTCTCCCAGTAAACCACAAAAACAATAAAAGATAAGATACAAAACAACTAAAAAAAAATCTTTTCTGCCCAATCATTCATCATCAACCATAAACCCAAAATTTCCCTTTTAAAAAGAAACAACATAAATGAAATTCAAGTTTCCCCTTCTAGCAAAAATTCCCTTTTCATTAGCCCACAGATCATTTTTTTTTTTTTCTTGTCTCCCCAAATTTCTTTTTAAAAAAACTGTAAAAAAATTTTTTACAAGAAAAAAATGTTGGGGGAAAAATGTTTGTATTTTCCTGGAAAATAGGTGAAAAACAAAAGAAGTATGAAAAAAAAAATGGGCTTTTTGCTTTTTCTTAAACCAGATGCAGATTCAACAAGGCAGGAACAATGCTGGCAAAGTTAAGTAAAGGGAAAAACTTTCAAAAACCCTTTAAAGAAAATATAAAAAACCCTTTAAAAGGAATCCCAGGGGGGGGTTACAAACAAGTTTTTTTTTCCCAATCTTTAATGGCTAAAGGCGGGAACTTACTGTGGGGAAAACTTTTTTTATAAAGCAAGAAAAAATTGCGGGCCCTATAAAAAAATGTGGGCAGGTGGGGGTTTGATTAATTCTCATGGTTGTGACAGAAAATTTTTCACTTCCTTATTTTCCCTCCGCTTTGGGGCATACACCCTGCACAAGTCATAAAAACCCATTTCCAATCTTTTATTTTTAACCAGCACCCAACCCAAAAAACCCTTTATAAAAAATTTTTTCTATTTTAAACAAAAAAGGATGTTAGTGTTTCTGTTTTCCCTGCTATTTTTATAAATCTTGCTACCGTGATTAGACAGAACTTAAGCTGATGATCACTGACAAGCACATTCTTTGCACTGTTTCCCAAACATTTTTTCCCCTTTAAAATGAACCCCACAAACAAATTGCTGATTCAGTTTGGGTGCATCCCGATTTTACATGAGGGCAAACCCCCTGAGAAAACTCAAGTAAAAACAAGACTGGACAAACCCTTTCACGGGGTTTTATTTTTAAGATACTTTTAAATACGTTTTGGGAGTGGGGGTCTGGGCCCACGGGGGGTTTTGATCTTGGGGGGCCCACCCTTTTTGAAACATGAAAATTTTTAGGGGCCCCCTTTTTTGGCCTAAATGCCCCCTTTTAACCACATAATAGTGTGCAAAAAAGAACTGAAATTGTGTATTACAATAGCAAGTTAGTCACACTTTTTGTCAGTTTTAAAAAACAATTTATAGACACAGGGGTAATTTGCTCCATCCATATCCCCCCCCCAAACCGGGCCCACAACAATATCCCCCTCCACCCACAAACAATATCCCCCTCCACATTTCCCTTGGGCACACACCCCCCACCACCTTTTTAAAATTTAAAAACATAGTTTTCCAAATTTTGAAAAAGAAAAACGAGATATTAAATGGACACGCCCATCTTTACGGTATGGGCCCCCCCCTTTTAAAAAGCCACATCTACTCCACCCAACTGCATAACCCACTTTTTGGGAAAAAGCCAGGGAGAAAGCCCTTATAGCCAGGTAGTACCCCCTAACCAGGGATTTCCCCTTACCCCAGGTAGAGCCCCCCCCCTTTTTAAACCAAAAAATGCCCTCCTTTTTGTAGCCCGGTAAAACCAAAGTTGTAGCCCGGAAAAAGCCCCCCCTTTGTTACCAGGTAGATGCCCCCCCCCTTTTTTGCCCGGGAGTTCCCCCCTTGTTTGCCAGTAGTGCCCCCTCTGGGTTTGGCCCGGTAGATTTTCCCCCATTGCTTTCCAGGGAATGCCCCCCTGTTTGGGCCCGGGGGAGATGCCCCCCAAATTTTTTTCCCCGGTAGTGCCCCCTCGTAAACCAGGTTAATTTCCCCCCCCGTTAGCCATTTTGCCCCCGTTCAACCACCCCTTTGGGGAAAGGATCCCGGGGGGGGGCCAAGTAAACGCTTTCCCGCACTACTTTTTTCTGGCCGGGGGTTCATTTAAAGGACCCCCCCCGCCTGCTGGCGGGGGGAGGGAAAGCCCCAAATCCCCCGGGGGGGCGGGGGGGGACCCCCCAAAAAGCGGGAAACCCCCGGGCCCGGGCCAAAAAAGGGAGAGTTGGCAAGTATTAATAAACACCACAAGAAAGTAAAAAATCAAACTCCTAACACAGGGTCCAAACAAGGGACACATTACCTGGTTTTTATACCGGCGGGCCAAAAAAACCTACAACAACCCCCCCATATAGAGACCCCATAGAGTCCAAAACCAGATCAGGGATAACCTACAACACCGCCAAATAGAAACCCCATAGAGGTTTAACACCAACCAGGAAAAAACCCACAACACGCCCTATGGGGGACCAAAATAGAGGGGCCCGACACCACTCAGGTATTAAAAACCCCCCCCCCCCAAACACCGCCATAATAAGACCACATAGAGGTCAGAAAACCAGCTTTGGTAAACCCGCAAAAAGAGCCATATTGAGACCCCCATAGGGTCAGAAAAACCAGCTCAGGTTTTAAAACCCCAACCCCCAAACCCTATAGAGACCACAAAGAGGTCAGAACACCAGATTTAGGGATAAAACCCACAACACCGCCCCTATAAGACCCCCATAGAGGGCAGAAAACCCCGGGTCAGGGAAAACCTACAACACCGCCATATGAGACCACAATAGGCAGACACCCCTTAGGTATAACCTCAAAAGAGCCATAAAAGAGGGCCACATAGAGGGCAGACAAAAGCTCAGGTATAACCTACAACACCACCATATAAGGAAAACCCCAAAAGAGGGCAGACACCAGCTCAGGTAAACCTACAACACGCCATATAGAAAAACCACATAGAGGTCAGACACCAGCTTTAGGGATAAACCCACAACCAACCCCCATATAAGACCACATAAAAGGGCAGACACCACTCAGGTATAACCTACAACAACCCCCCATAAAGAGACCACAAAAAGGGCGACACCACTCAGGTAAACCTACAAAAAACCGCCATATAGGACCAAATAGAGGTCAGAAAAACCACTCAGGTATAACCTACCAAAAACCGCCAATAGAGAACACAGAGTGGCAGACAACCCCTCCCGGTTTTAACCTACAAAACCAAACCCTATTTTAAAAACCGCATAGAGGTTTAGCAACCACTCAGGTTTTTAACCTACAGCACCACCATTTTAGAACCCCCATAAGGTCCCGACACCATCTCAAGTATAACCTAAAAAACACCCCATATTAGACCCCCATAATGGTCCCGACAAACCCGCTCGGTAAAAACCTACAAACCGGGCCCTATAAAAACACAGAGTGGTCCCGAAAACCAGCCCCAGGTAAACCTATAAAACCCCATATAGAGACCCCCCATAGTGGTCAACCCACTCGGTTTACATTAAAAGTGGGAAAACGCACTGATTTCCCAAAAAGAATTAAAAAAAACCCCCGAAATCAGGGACTCACCGGGGATGCATAAACTGATGAGTCCCTTTTTCTTCTCTTAAAATCCATCTTATTCTCTTTTCTCCCTCTTTCCCTTCCCCACCGCCATGGGGGACTTGTCCCGGCCACAGCAACCCTCCCTGCAGGGAAATTTTACACAAATATTTAGAATCCCCCAAATTTTTTTAGCACCCCTTATATAATTTCCCCCCTCTGTACAAACTTTCCCAGGGGGGGAGAGCGGGGACAAGCCATAACTTTGAGGTCTAGATCCTAAGGGTTAAAGGGGGGGAGAGGGCTAAGTCCCTGGAGATAATCTTTCAGCAAAGGGGTGCGCCCTCTCAATTAAAATAACCCCGGGCGTAACAAGACCCTAGGTAGGTAAGGGAAATAGGCAGGCCCCAGCTGTAGGTAGGTGGTTTTTCCCCGTTAGGTTTAAACTGTATAGTTTTGGGTTTCCCCCCCCCCTTTTTATAGGCTGGCAAACAGTTAGGGACCCCCTTTAAGGGGAGTATACAGCCCCTTAGGGCCCTTTCCCCTTAAGTAGAAAACAGGCAGTTAAAAACCCCTTTTTTTTGGGAGTTCGCGAGGCCCTTAGGGGGTCCTTTAGGTGTAAACAGGAAGTTAAAGGGGGCCCTTTAGGTAGAAAACAAGGGAGTTAGGGGGGGGTCCTTTTGGGATATACCCGGGTTAAAAGGACCCCCTTTACTACGTGAAGGGAGTCCCCGGGCCCCCAAAATATTTAGGGGAGCCAGGGGCCCCCCTTTTTATCAGGGCCCCCCTTTTTGTCAAGGGGCCCCCCCTTTTGGTAGCCAGGGACCCGTTGTAGTTTAGGGCCCCCTTTGTTAACCAGGGGGCCCCTGAAAGGGAGCCAGGGCCCTTGTATCAGGGGCCCCCTTTTTTACCAGGGCCCCCCCTTTTTTTGCCATGGGGCCCCTGAAGGGAGCCAGGGACCCCCTTGTAGAAGGGCCCCTTTTTTTTTCGGGCCCCCCTTTTAAACCAGGGCCCCCCCCCTTTTACCAGGGGGCCCCTTTTTACCAGGGACCCCTTTTTTAAACCAGGGACCCCTTTTTTAGTCAGGGGCCCCCCCCTTTTAGTCCCGGACCCCCCCCTTTTTGTCGGGGCCCCCCTTGTAGTCAGGGACCCCCTTTATTTGCCAGGGGCCCCCCCCGTAGCTAGGGGCTCTCCCGCAGTCAGCCCCCCCTTGTATCAGGGGCCCCCTTTTTGGGAGCCCGGGGCCCCCCCTTTTTGTCCAAAGGGGCCCCCCGTAGCCAGGGCCCCCCTTTTGGGGAGTCCCGGGACCCGCTTGTAGTCAGGGCCCCCCCTTTTTTGCCAGGGACCCCTGTAGGTAGCCAGGACCCCTTGTATTAGGGACCCATTTGTAAGCCCCGTGGGCCCCCCTTGGGAAACCAGGGGCCCCCCCTTGTATTTAGGGCCCCCTTTTTTTAGCCGAGACCCCTTTTTAGCCGGGGCCCCCTTTAGCAAACCCCCCCCCCCTTGTGCCAGGGGCCCCCTTGATAGCCCCGGGGCCCCCCTTTTTAAAACCAGGGACCCCCCTTTTTGCCAGGGGGAAACCCCAAAATCAGGGGGCCCCCGTAGCCCGGGACCCCCTGGTCAGGGCCCCCCCCTTTTTAACCCCGGGGCCCCCTTGAAACCAGGGGCCCCCCCCGAACCCGGGGCCCCCCCTTTTTTACCCACCCCCCCTTGAGTCAGGGGCCCCCCCTTTTATCAGGGCCCCTTTGAGCCAGGGCCCCCCTTTAGCCCGGGCCCCTTGTACCCGGGGGCCCCCCAGAACCATTGACCCCCCTTTTAAACCAGGGACCCCCTTTTGTCAGGGTCCCCTTGTAGCCAGAAACTCCCCTTTTATCAGGGACCCCCTTTATTTAGGGCCCCTTTTACCAGGGCCCCCCCTTTTAGCCAGGGCCCCCTTTAGCAAAGGGGGCCCCCTTTTGTCAGGGAAACCCCCCCCTTTTAGCCAGGGACCCCTTTAGTCAGGGTCCCCTTTTACCAGGACCCCCCCCCCCTTTTATCAGGGATCCCCTTTATTCCCGGGCCCCCCTTTTAAACCAGGGACCCCCTGAAATCCCGGGCCCCCTCTTTTAGTCCCGGCCCCTCTTGTAGTCAGGACCCCCCTTTTAAACCAGGGCCCCCCCCCTTTTAGCCAGGGCCCCCCCCTTTTAGTCAGGGCCCCCCCCCCCCTTGGGAGCCCCCGGGAAAAAAAAACCCCCTTTTAGGTAGTTAAAAAAAAAAAAAAAACACAAACAGCCCCTTAAAACCTGGTCGGGCTCCTGCTCCGGCCGCTCCGGCAGCCCCCGGCTCCGTACTGCCCCCCTGCATGGGGAACGCGGTGAAGTACGTCCCCGCGCCGCCTACTTTTGAAAGGGGGGCCGGGCCCGCAGCTGAAGTCCTGAGCCTTCACCTCCGGGGAGAGCAGCGGGTGCAGCGCTATGGCGCTGTGCCCCGTTTACACCGGGGCACCCCCGGGATCGGGGACTTAGTCCCGGCTCCCGGGGCCGGTCTCGGGCCTCGGGACGCGGGCCTGGGGCCAGTGACCGAATGCCGGAGGGCCCCGGGAGCGACGGCACGCCCCGGGGCCCACACGTCGGGGGGGGGGGGGGCCCCACGGGGGATTCCCCGGGCCCCCCGGCGGCCCATCCGAGCCGCTTCATATTATTAATCAGCCAACAAAAAACCGACCAAAGCCTCAAAAGGACCCTTTTTGTCTGCCAAAACATATCTAACCTATACACGCATGGACTTCATAACACCTGTGAAGGCCACGCTATATGCATAAATTTACAATTATGATTTAAAGATCATTACTGTGGCTGACCTTCTGGGGATGTAGAGAAAAGCAAAAAATAGAAGGGGCGCTCCTTATAGTGAGGTATGTCTGTCTACCAAATAATTGGTAAGGTACAGTAATAAGGTGCAAGCTCACCTGATCGATTGTGCGACTAATTTAAGGCACAACCCTAAGCAAAGCAGACTCATCTAGGTCCGTCGGGGCACCGGGGAACCCTTCCCCAAAAGCACAAAAAAGATGGGGCACGGGCTTAACAGTGAAGCTAGAAGAAAAATACGGCCCCGGACTCATTTTTTAAAACCCCCAAAAGGGGCAGAAGATTATAAATAAGGTTTTTAAATCATAGTAAATATACTCTAAAAGAGCTGTAAAACCTAAAAAAAACATAGGACTAAAAAATCATAACGTGCGTTTCCCCCGGGAAACGGCGAAACCCAGGAATAACAAAACTTTAGGGACTGCCAAGATCAGAATATGGGCCCCTTTTTTGGTATCAAAAGAGAAATAGAAAATTTTTTCATTGTATTTTGGGGGGTAAAAAAAATTTGTCTGTTTTACAACTATAATTAAAAAAAACACAAAATTTATAGCCACCTCCCAAACTATCCCCTTACTTTGGAGTCTCAAATCTATTAGAAGTTTTTATGACATGTCTTGTGGAATCCAGATTGAGTCTTTAAAAATACCCTTTGGGGAAAAAATCCGGTTTAAAACAAAACACTTGACTAAAAGTCATTTAGTTCTTAAAATATCAATACAGCCGCCCATAAGGCCAAATAGCAGTGCTGCCAAAAAACCGCCCACCATAACAATGCCAGTCATTTGGGCCCCCTGAAGTTTTTACTTGGAAAAAAAATTATTTTTTTCTTGTATATAACTATTTTGTCAGGAAATAGTATAAAAGCAATTTATGATGCTGATTCATGATACAGAGTTAAGGGGGTTTTTGTCAAAAAGAAAAATTGCGGGGGAAGCTTGCAAATAAATAATCAAATTTTTACCATCCAATTTTAAACCCCCTTAAGCCCCCTGGACGTTGAGAACGTCCAGGGTCGCAAGTGGTTTTGCGGCGGGATCGCCCGTGAACCCGCCACACACCCCCGGGGTTGGGGGCTGGTCACAGCTAACACCCGGGGGTTACAGGTGGGGGCGGCTCCCCCCTGTTTAACCCCTTTAGACCCAGGGGAAAAGTGGCCGGCCGTCTACTGAATGAAAAACGGGCCGCGCACCGTTTTTCACCGAGGGAAGACCCCGCACGTAACTGCAGGGATCCAAACCGGACATGCAGGGGGAACCCTTTGTAAAGGGCCCTCCATCGTGCCATTTCTGTTTGCCCCCCACTTCCGGCTCCAGCCCGGAAGTGGGAAACCGCCACTTGGTACAGCCAAATTTCTCGCACCTCTAGTGGTGAAGCCCCCCAAAGAAAAAAAAAGTTAAACCCCCCTTTTCCCATTTTACAAATAAAAACAAAATAAAAAAAAAAAGGAAATATTTGGTATGTGCATCGAAAAAGCCGATCTATAAAAATCTAACAAAATTTTTTCCCTGTGCGCTAAAACGCCTTAGAAGAAAAAAAAACCCAAACTCCAAAATTGCTTTTTTTGGCCATTTCACCGCAAAAAATTGGAAAAAATAAAAAAAAGTTGCATGCTTTCCCAAATGAGGATAAAAAGAAAAACTGCAGCCCGCAAAAAATGCCCCCTCACGACACCCGAAGTGTTAGTACAAAAAAGTTATGGTCGCCAAAATTTCGCCAGGGCGCAAATTTAAAAAATAGAAAATGTTTGGAAATTTTTTAAAAACGGTCCCCCAAAAACAAAACAGAAACCCTACATGTTGGGTATTGCGGATGCCAAAAACCCTTAGAATACAATAACTTTATTTTTTACCGAAATTGAACGCCGTAAAGCAAAACACCGAAATAAAGGCGAAAAAAAGGTTTTTTTCACAATTTTCCCATTTGGAATTTTTTTGGGTTTCCCAGTATTTCTATAGTACAGGAATAAAACCATTAGAAGAAACATCTTTTTCCCGAAAAATAAAACCCCTCATATGTTTGTAGGGGGAAAATTAAAAAAAAAGTTATGGCTTTCAGAAGGCAAGGGAAAAACAATGTGCACCAAAAAAAAAAAAAACGCGGGTCCTTAAGAGGGTTATATATATAATTAAAATTTTTGACACTCACATGCCTTCGGCCCCCCTTCTTGGTCGGCCCCGGGGGCATTCAGCTCACGGGTCGCCGCTTTGGGTTTAAAAAGGATTGGCACCCAACCAGGCTTAGTTTATCCTGGCTTCAGCCATTTTTTTTTAGCACCCAAAACATACAAAGCAAACATAACACAAATAAAACCCCCGGGCCGTCTAGCCCCTAATTTACATAAAAGTCCCCCTCTAACCCGGGTCTGTGCCCACCACACAGCAAACCCCACCCAGTATTCTTACGTATACTTTTGGCTTTCCTTAGCCTCCAGGGGGGCCAAGCTCTCTCTAGCTCCACTACGCTCCCTGCCAGGGAGCAGACCACGCCCCCGATTCCCCGGAGTGGGGGCCTTTAAACGGGCTCCAAGCATCCCAAAACCTGGTGGAAAGCGGGGGCAGCCCCCCACCCAACACTTGGCTGTCCCAAAAAAACCACCCCCTACATAGCCGCCTAGCAGCTATTTTAGCCAACGTAAGTGTCAGTAAAAAAATTTATTACTGACATAATAAGGTGACTTTTCCCCCGAGACCCGGTCCTAAGTGGCACATCTGCAGAATATCTTAGCCTCACACCCTCTAGGCAGAAACCTGCGACTATCGGGGATCGCCCTTGTCACAATATTTTTATATATATAATTTAAAAAATATATTATTTATATAATATATATATAATATATTATAATATATATATAATATATAATAATTTTTGAAAAGGGGGGCCCCGACACCTGGCAAAAACTAAAGGGGGTCCACTACCTGCCTAAATACTAAAGGGGCCCAACACCTGCCTAAATACTAAAGGGGGGGCCCAACCACCTGGCTAAATACTAAAGGGCCCCGAGCACCTGGCAAATACTAAAGGGGGCCCTACCACCTGGGTATTTCTAAAGGGGCCTTTACTCCTGCCTAAATACTTAAGGGGGGCCCCGCCACCTGGCTAAAATAAAGGGAGCCCTGACCCCCTGGTAAAACTAAAGGGGTCCTGACTACCCGGCTAAATACTTTAAGAGGCCCCCACTACCGGCTAAATCAAAAGGGGGGCCTTACCACCGCCCACTATCTAAAAGGGGCCCTGACCACCTGCCCACTACTAAAGGGGGCCCTAACAACTGCTTACTATTAAAAAGGGGGCCCGACCCCCTGCCTACTATTAAAGGGGGCCCGGCTACCTGCCCACTATCAAATGGGGGCCCTGGCACCCCACTACTAAAGGGGGCCCGGCTACCCTTTCCCACTAATAAAGAGGGCCTGCCCACCGCAACTATTTAATGGGGGGGGCCCCGACTACCTCCAGCCCACGTAACGAGACTAAAAAAAAAACCCACCTACAGCCCCTAACTGGGGGCCCGCCAACCAAATGGGGCCTACTTTTCTACTTGGGGTCTATTTTTCCACCCACCCGTGGTCCTTACTACCTTACTTGGACCCACCAACCAACCCATCTGGGGTCAACCTACCAATTACCCGCGGGGGTCTACCCACCTAAATAGGGCCTATTAGCTACCTGGGGCCTTGCCATTTGCCTACCCACCTAGATCTTTCCTACCTACCTGGGAATATAAGTAGGGGGAAGCCCCTAGCGTGCATAAATTTCCCGGGGTTAGTCCCCTTCCCCCCCCCTCCCAACCCCTTTGGAGATTTGCTTCTAAGCATGGTTTGTACCTGCTCCCACCTGGGAAGTTTTTAAGAGGTGGGAAAGTAAAGAGGTGCTTGACAAGTAAGGTTCTAAATATTTTGGGGAAATTCTTCAGGGATGAGTGGGGGGCTGGACAATCACAGGCGGGGTGGAACGGATGCAAAAAAAAGGGAATAAGAACGGTCATAAAAAGAAGGAAAATTCACAGATAAGACTTTTCCCCGTGAATCCCGATTTCAGGGGGTTTTTTTTCTTTTATAAATTGATCAGTGCTGTATTCCTTAATTATGTGACCGGGTGGTGTCTGACCACTTGTAGTCTCTATAGGCGGGGGTTTTAGGGTTTTACCTGACTGGGGTCGGATCACTATTGGTCTCATAGCCCAGTTTGTAGGTTATATCGGGGTGAGTATAGGGCAGGTACACTGTCCCCAATTTTAAAAAATGAGGAACATTACCCGTGATAGGAGTTTCACTTTTACTTTCTTGCTGGTGTTTATTTTAGAAGGTGGTGAGGGTGAGGTTTGTGACGAAGGGAAACATTGAGGAGGATATTGTATGTGGGCCAGTGGTGGGGGATATGGATGGAGCTATTAGCTATGTGTCTATGATATGTTAGACTGTGACAAATGTGAGACAAACAGATATGTGAGATAGACAGATATGACTCACTTGGTATTGCATACTACACAATATAGTTCTTTTTTGCATACTGTATTATGTGGTAAAATGGGCACATTTATGTCCGAGAGGCTGGTAAAATTTTCATGTACAGTAGGGTGGGCCCCCAAGATCAATTCCCCTGTGGGGCCCAGACCTCCCAATCCGACACTGGTAGTAAACTCCATCCCCTGCACCCTCTGAGGATCATGCCTTCAGTTTATCTTCTGGGGGTGCAGGGGAGGGGGTTCAGGCTGCACAATATGATCATTGGGGATACAGGCCACAACTGCAGCACAATCTCCGAGGTCCTCTGTTCCCCTTTCCAGGAGATTGTGCCTGTAAGCTGTGGCTTGAACGCCCTCCCCCACCATTGCGTGGTTGCCTGGTGCCCACACGAAATACAACCCCCACCCACCTATCATCCTATAGCACCCTCACCTCAACCTATCACCCCATGGGGAGTTTGTACAGAGGTTGGAACAGCTAGGGAGGTGCTGAAAAGTGAGGAGTCTGAAATGTTTGTTTGATAAATTCTGCAGGGACGAGTCATGGCTGGGAGAAATCATCATGGCGGTCTGGACCAGATGGAGAAGAAAAGGGAAAGAGAATGATTTCAGTCAGAGGAGACATATCCTGCGAGTCCCTGGATGTAACTGCAAATTAATCACTTATATGTGTTCAGAGCCTATGCACACTGGTAAATGCCACTGTATGATGGTAATATTGGTTTGTTTTAAGGGTTTTAAAAACAGTTGTGGTTTTATTCAGTCATTTAAAAAGGTTGATATTTTTGTTTTCTTGTATCCCCGGTCTTTTGAAAATTACGGGGGTTTAGCATAAAAAAGCATAATTTGGTCATTTTACCCCAATACGGTTTATTTGCTCCTTGTATAGCAGCATTACAAAGAAACTCTATGACCTTTATTTAGAGGTACCAATATGTCAGGCGTAAGGGGTATGTGGGGATAGGGCGAAATTTCGTACTTAGACGGGGAATTGTTTATAAAATAAAAATAGACTATTTTAAAGTTTGGGCCCCCCCAAATGGTGATGCACCCTAGGGGGACTCAATGTTAAAGTAAACACAAAAGTGTAATTGTAAATGTGGATAAAAGCGAAGGTCTACTCTTGAAAGGCCCCGCCAAGCCCTTATGGTCAGTTGCCTTCGGTATACGGTGGTGCACATCCTGTTAAAATCCCTGGGCATTTCATTTTATAAAAACCAGGAATATATCCCCAAGAAAACCCTGAAAAGGTATTCTAAAACTGCGACACGACACGAAAGCCTGGGAGAAATCACGAAAAATTTTATGGGGGGGGGAAAAACCTTAAAAAAAATAGTGGATTTTCCGCGACTACTATACTTTTTTTTTGTCCAAAAGCTACCAATTTATCTCAGCCCTAAGGATGAAAAAGTAATCAATCCCCTTTTTACGAGCGTTCATCTGGACAATGAGGGCGCACATCCCTTTGCATTACTCTGTCAACCAAAACAAATGGGGGCTTGGGTTCCCAAGTATTAACTTTATTGTTGGCAGCACTGGGCCCGGTCCCTGGGGATGGAGGCAGGGCCCACGGAAGTGTTCGCTAGTAGCTCGTTGGGGGGGTTTTCCCTTCCCTAACATCTCATCCATGGACTTTTATACACTTAAGTAAAACCCAGATCCCAGCAGAGGGTACGTGTCAACCGTTGTTGATCCCGTTTGGAGGGGGAAATAAGTGAGGGCCTCAGAAGCTTTTTACCTCTTCTCTTTACACCGGAAACTGATCCAAACCCCGGAGTTTCAGGGGGGAAAAACCCCATAGTACTTTTCGGGCTATACAAATGGGCTGAAGCCCTTGGGTTTGGGATAAACCCCCCGAAAACCTCAACCGTATTACGATGGAGAATTACAGGGGGTTTTTCCTATATGTGATCCCTTTCTTCAATTATCTTCAGGCGAACCATTACGCAGGGGGGGTCTGAGATATGAAGACGCGATGGGACGATGACTTGACAGGACTATCTTAATACTCACGACAGAGGGAGGACCTACACGTTTTACAGATTCCTATGGGAAATCTGGGTTATGAGGATCCCCCTACACAACTGCTAGATGGGCAAAAAGCGTCCGAAATTAGCCAGTTTTTATAATAATACTCTTTTGGGGCCATAAATTTTCCCTCGCCCCGTATGAGAGAGAATCTAAAAATGCACATAACGCGTCCGACCCATGAGAGGGCATCGCATGGGAAAAATTTGAGTCGAGGGTTTTCGCTGTGGCTCCCGGGGCGCCCTTTTTACTGCTGTGGGATCCCCTGGGATCAAAAAATTTTGGGAAAACCAAAACCACCTTCTTTCAAAGCATTTGGTGCCCGTTTGTTAAGGCCCCATGGGCATGTTGGGTTTGAGGAGGGGTTTTTCCCCCCTTTACAAATAGGGAAGTGCAGTTTTAATTTATTATCGTCCGCAGCGGGAAAAACAATCCCCAAATTTTGGGCTGCAACCTTTAGCCCGGACTTTCACGCAATTTATGGAGAAATGTTTTTCTATTGGAATGGATTGGGTGGAGGCTATGCAAAAAAAGGAAAAAACGAGTAGGAAGTTTTCGCCCTCTGGGGGAAATTTAGGAGACCATGCCACACGGGGTTGGCAGAAATTATTTTCCCTGTTTTGGGAATGAATTTGGTACTTGGGGCAGAAAAACTTGGGGCGCAGAACCTCCGGTGGGGTATGTGGGCAATTTTATGGGGCCCATAGCAAAGGATGATTAGCCCCCCGTGGATTTTTAATTCTAACTTATGAAGATGCAGTGAGTATAACGCATATCCCTGGAGTGACACTTGAGGCGAGGTCCCATTGGTCTGTATCTGATGACGAGGCATATCCCCCAAAAGACCCGATACACTGGTTTGGGAGGGGCGGGGGGCGTGTGCGGAGGGGGGGGCCCCGGGCGAGACTGGGTAGGGGGGTGGGGGGGGGGGGCGGTAGAAGACTGCTTTGTAATCATTATAGATGTTTTGTACACCAATCTTTTAAACATTTAAAGGGGAAAAAGGGTTTTCATGTTTAAAAGTTTCTTGTAAAGAAAAATGAAAAAAGGGACCACAGATTTGGCCAAAAACATTTTTTTGTTAAAAGCAAGGACAGTTTTTAATTTTTTTATGAATTTTTGATGTTATCCTGTATGTGGATTGTGAAAAAATTCATAACCCCTTTGTATTATTACTTGTTTGGGCCAAAAAAAGCAATTTAAAAAAGAAAAAAAAAAAAAAGTGTAATTTTGTAGCATTTTGCAAGGCTTTTACTCGTGTAAATTTAAGTGCCTTGTTAATTCTTTGGGGTTTTTGTAAACACCAAAATAGCTAAAACTTGTTTAAATACGTTTGAAAATACACTTCAAAAAACTTTACAACAGTTTTTTTTTAAAGCAGATTTGGGAAAAAGTATTTTGAAGCCTAAATTTACACTTTGTGTATGCTTACTTTACAGGTTTTTCCCTTGGAGCACGATGGTTGAAACCATTTCTTTGAAAAAATGGGCAATAAGCATGGGGTCTGGGGTGTTTGGCCTCGTTCAAGGCTTATTTCGGGCGGTTTGCCGAGGATTGCGTGTCAATCCGTCGGCAAATCCGTCCCAAATAAGTCAAGCCTATTTTCTATTTTATTTCAATAGAAAAAAACGGTTGTCGTTCACAGGCCCCAAAATTCCGTTCCGGATTTCCCCGGGATGAGACGGGCAACCCCGGGCGGGAAAAACCCAAATTTACATGTCAAATTTTTTCGGACGGATTCACACCTACAATTTTTGTGTGGTGAATCCCTCGGGAAATCAGTTACAAAAACTGACCACTTTTTGGCACTTTTTTGCAACTGTTTTAAATGATTTTAGAAGTTTTAATCGGAAAAACCCTTGTAATTTTCGTTTTTGAATTTAAAGGGGTGAACGAGGGCCCAATTTAAAGAAGTTTTTTTTGTTTTGTCCGTGTGCTTCTTTTACCATATTTTTTCTACAGTTGGTAATGGAGGTGTCTGATAGATGCCTCTGCATATTAGAACTGGGGCTTGGTGTCAGCCCGAGGTGTTTCTTGTCACCCAATGCGGACGCTAACCGCAGTTCACTATTACCCCAGTACCCAACGCACCAAGGGTACTGGGAAGAGCCGGGTAACTGTCAGAAGCGGACCCTTTAATGTGATGATCTGCTTCTAGGGCAGCTTTGGTCTTGAATTTTTGGATGGCAAGATTCCAAAATCCATGCATTTAGTATCAGGCTGCAGCTGTCAGTTTTACCATAGCTGGTTGTGAAAAAGGGGATCCCCACATCGTTTTCTTATCATTTGTTTATTAAAAACCTAAAAATAAAAAATAAATTGACGTGGGGTCCATTTAATTTCCATAACCAGCCAAAATTTTAAAACCCCCAAATTTTCAGATGATACTATCGAAAGGGGAAAATCCATTGTATAGTCCCTTCCCTTCTAAAAATACCCGCCTGCACCTGCCCCGAAGGGACCCCCAAATTTGGGTCCCCTTCTAAGGTTCTCGCGGTTGATACTGGTGTAATAGTTACACAGGTTTAGTGTCAGCCATTGGGTGCCAAAAAACACTGCTGTCTGACACCAAACCCCAGTGATAGTAATGAAGAGTCATCTGTCATACACCTTCATTACTAACACTGAAATAAAATGGTAAAAAAAAAAAAAATGCATGAAAAATACTTTATTTAAACACTCCTCAACTACATCTCTCGTTGACCATTTTATTAAGGAAATAGATCCAATGCCAATTCAACGTAGTTCAAAGAATCATATGGAGCCCAAAAAGGAAACCTATAGAAAAAAAACAAAAAAAACAAAACCAGAAACAGTACGCCAACATATATTGGCTACTCAGTGTCCAGAAAAGCTGTAGGGGATGCCACATTTCCCATAGAAACCTATTTTCCTATTAGGTGTTCACACGGCTTATTCCCGACGGATTTGTGAGCCGTAGTGAGCTCACAAATCCGGCGTGATAGGGTGCGGGACCATGGCGCGGCGGGGCCGAGAGCGCGGCGAAGGCGCCGCTCCCCTTGGCCATAGACAACTGCATTATCTATCTGGCGCGTACGCGCCGTCAAATAATGTGCATGTCACTTTTCTCCCCCCGCGGCGGATTCGCCGAGCGGGGAGGAGCGACGGAATCCAATGTTCTCTATGGCAAGCAGTGGATTACGTAATGACTCCAGGAACGGATTGGCGCCGTACTGACAGCGCCAAAATCGGCTCCGCGCGCAGTACGGGCAATCGCGGCAAAAATATGCCGTGCGTGAAACAAGGCCTTAGTAGGAAAGCTAGTTATCTACTGCAGGGTTTATGGCGTGACCCAGCTTTCCTGGAGGCTGGATAGGCTATCTTGCGCTTAAGAAAGCATAACATCCCCCAATCATATAATCAGATTTCCTAACCTATTGAATCTGGGTTCCTACTGTCAGGGATGGGGCGTCACAAACAGACACACACAGACATGCAAGAAAAAAAACACACAGACGTGCTCACACACAAATGAACACACAGACATGCACACACAAATGCACACATGCAAAGACACACAGACAAACATGCACACAAACACACCCATGTAAACCCATGAACAGACATGCACACCAATGTACTCAAATGTACAGCCATGTGCACATATGCGCACATACACACCCATGCACAGACATATAGACATGCACACCCAGTGTTGGACTGGGGTGTCTGGGACCTACCAGAGGAGCTGATTTTAGGGGCCCACTTTGCCTCGCTGTCTCCACCGACTGTATGGTACCCCCTCCCAGTCTTGCTTCAAATTATAAAGACCGATGTGTTGACATCATCACTCTAATCTGTAATCAAGATGGGGCGCTGGGGCTTCTGAGTCTTCCTCACTTAATTACAGCAGGACACCAGTGGTAAACATAAAAGGTCTAAAAATATATGTCCCCCGGGTCACCAAATGTTCATTTCTTTAAAATCAAAAATATATCAACTATAACATAAAGTATAAAACCACTAAATAATGATTGTACAGTTACCAAATAACTTATAACTTATGAAACCAGAATCTTAAGCAAATATTACTAATAATTCCACTAAGACCAAATACCGCCACACCATGACCACATAGTGACTGAATAATACCACAACACCATGACCACATATCACCAGCACAGTGATTGAATAATATTGCAACACCATGACCACATATCACCAGGACATAGTGATTGAACAATATCACTACAAATCACCACCACATATCACTAAATAGTGACTGAATAATACCAGCACATATCACCAGCACATAGTGACAGAATAATACCGCCACACCATGACCAAATATCACCACCACATAGTGACTGAATAATACCGCAACACCATGACCACATATCACCACCACATAGTGACTGAATGATATCACCACATATCACCACCACATATCATCACTACATAGTGACTGAATAATATGACAACAGCAGGACCACATATCATCAAGACATAGTGACTGAATAATACTTCCACACCATGATGACATAGTGACCGAATAACAATAACAACAGCAGGACCACATATATAAACCATTACACTTTCAGCACATATAAGCGATTACAGCTCAGTTACATTTAGGGACTCAGAGGTGACATTTCTCTGATGAGTTTTTCATGTTCTCTTTTCTTCTCCATCTGGTCCACACCTCCGTGCTGGCCTATCCTGGCCAACACTCATTCCTGCAGAACTCTGTAGAAACTTCCCAGGGGTGAGAGAGCAGGTACAGGCCATAACTTAGAGGCCCAGTCTCCTAGGTTTGTGGGGAAGGAACAGAGGACTAGCCCCCAGGGGATTGTATTACGGCTACGGCCTGTATCCCTCAGAATAATATTGTGTGATTCGAACTCCTTCCCCTGCACCCAGAAGATCAGCCGCAGGCATGATCTCCAGGTGGTACAGGGGATGGAGTTCAGTACTGTCATACTTTTTGCTGCATTTCTATTTTTTCTACAGATTTCCCCTTTGGACTATGATGGATTTATTGAACCAGTGTTTGATCCATCTCTTCAGTACAATGGTCACGGAGAGTTTATTTAAGTTTATTTAATTATAGTGTTTTATGAGATGTGTCGTGTGTATTTTTACCGTTTATTTCTAGTTAGTAATAGAGGTGTTTGACAGACACCTCTGTATTACTAAAGCTAAGGCTTGGTGTCAGCCAGCAGTGTTTTCTTTTGTCACCCCAAGGCTGACACCAAGCCTCAGCTCTAGTAATAAAGAGATGTATGTCAGACACCTCTATTACTAAAATTGGAAAAATAGTGGTAAAAAAATAAACTGAAAAAACACAAAACAGTTTATTTAAATATACACTCTCCGACAACATGCCCCAGTGACCATTTTTTTAAATGAAATGGTCCAAAGTAGACCAATGAGATCGGAAAAATCCAGAGGGGAAACCTGTAAAATACAGAAATACTAATCTGCATTTGGCTGACAGCTATCATATTAATGCCTCTAGGGCAGCTTAAATACCTGAAATATGGCCCTCTACAGATAGGTTAGACCACCCTTTTAGATAAAATAAGTTCCTAAATTAAAGGGCTTCAGGTTAGGTGGGTAGGAAAGCAACCGGGCCCCCCAGTTAGGTTGGCAGGGGAAAGCCATATAGTAAGAAGGGCAAACTGCACAGATCCAAGGTTAGTCTTGACCCTTGGTAGATAGGTAGGCCCAAAGCAGGTTGGTGGGTAGGCCCAAGGTAGGCAGGTTGCTAGACCCTAGGTAGGTAGGCCCCAGGTAGATACATTTGTAGGTCCCAGGTAGGAAATAGATAGGCCCCAGGTATTTAGGTTGCAGATTGGCCCCAGGTAGATAGGTGTGCCATAGGTAGGTAGATTGCCCCCAGGTAGGTCGGCAGCAGTTAGGCCCCAGGTAGGTAGATTGCCCCAAGGTAGTTGGGCAGTAGTTAGACAAAAAAAGCTTCCAGAATAGAAAGCTTTAAAACCTCGTCCAAAACCTTGTCAGGATTTTAGACACGTTTCTGGTCGGGTTTTGGAGTGTATTTCAGCACGGTTTTTGCCCTGAAAACCTTGTCCAAAATCTCATCCAAAACCTCGTTAAAAACCTCTTCTACAGAAGCATGTTTCAGTCAAGGTATAGATGCTGTTTTGGACACTCATAAAGCCGAGTGAACATACCCTAAGGCCTAGGGCCTTAGACATACTAGGAAGGATAGCGGAGCAAGCGCCAGTGGCGCTCTGCTTCGCTAGGCGCCCACACACATATGCCTATGAACACTTGAGATCAAAGGGCTGGGCCTTCTTAAACATGATGTGCGGGCCTCCAACAGGCCAGTCCGACACTGTGTACTCCAATGTACACACATGCACAGACATATAGACATGCTCACATACACACCCATGTACACACATACACACTTACACACATACACATACACAAAATGTACCTGATCAACAATGCACAGTCCTCAGCCATGGTTGTTGATAAGAAAATCTCGCATCCTGGTCATTAGAGGAGGGGTAGTAGAGTTCAACAGTTCATAGCAGCAGAAACTTACTAGCACTAAAAGGAGTAGAAGGAAAATCAGGAAATTATTTGGAAACAGGCATTTCTGCTACTTTTAAATACATGAAAACATGAGGTTTATATAGTGTACATTTTTGATCAAAACTGTAAAAGCCCATCTGCCAACATCAAGGCGACCTCAATACATTTCATGTATTGCAAAGTAGCAGAAATGCTTTTCCAAAAATTCCTATGTTCCCTTTGACTGTTTTTTAGTGCTAGTAGAGTGCTGCTGACATTGTGTTGTGTTTTGCTGCCACAACAGTGAGCACCTATGCTTATTTTTCTGAAAAATCTTTTTGCATGTGCAGACCAAACTCTGTTTATAGAGGAGGGCATGGCAAAGTAGACAGAACAGCAGGCAGCTTCCTGCTCCTGCACACTGCCATGCTGAGAGCACCCCTCCACCTCCTCTCTGATCCAGACCATATAACTGTTATAGTGCCTAGTGGTAAACACTTCCCTGCCTGTAAGATGTGGCTTGAACCCCCACCATTGTGTTATGCGGCCTGGTGCCAACACAAATACAATCCCCACCTATCATTTTATAGCCCTCTCACCCCCCACCACCCATGGGGATTTATACAGGGGTTGGGAACAGCTAGGGGTCTGAAAAGGAGGAGTCTGAATTTTGTTGGTAAATTCGCAGGAACGAGTCGGGCCCGGGGAGAATATCGGGCATCGGGGGGGGGGGACAAGGAAGAGGGAAAGATAATGACTCTCATTAGAGAAGACATATCCTGTGAATACCTGGATGTAAATGCACTGTACACTGGTAAATGCCACTGTATGGTGGTAATATTGGGTCCAGATAATGGTTTAATGAAGAACAGTAGGGCGGTGGTTTATTCAGTCACTTTTTGGTTTGATATGTTCAGGGTTTTTTTACTTGTTTCTGATACACTACTATTGATAAATTGGTCTCAGCATACTAATTTGGTCAGTAGCAATACAGTGATATGCTGTACCATATAATTTACTGGGAAACCGCCAAAAATTCTTGGTGGGGAAAAATGTGAAAAAAACTTAGTTGGGCCCTGGGGGGGGGGGGGGGGGGGGTGTCTTACTACTTCCTACCTGGGGCAGAAAGTGGTAAACCTGGAAACATGGCGGAAATGGAAGCCTTCAGTGAAAGCTTTGTGGTAATGGTGTTGTTTATTGCAGAATGGTGAGGTGCATGACTGAGAACTGCAAAATCATGCATTTCACTCTTCTATTTTTGGGAAGGTGGTTGTTAATGTATGTGGGTTGTTGGTATTTTTGGTGCCAGGGCTGTTTTTAATTCCCTTACGTTAAGGGGGACATTATGGAACAGGTCTCGTAGTTTCATTTTTCATCATTTTTCATGTCAAAGCACGTAAATTTTTGAAAAGGGGGTTTGTCCTCATAAATGGTGTCAAAAATTCACAGCACCTTTCTTGTTTTTGCCATTACGGGAATTTTAGGCGCATAAGTAATCTCAAACATGTAAAGAGGGTATAGATACGGGAAATAAAAAAAAGTCATTAAAACATTTAAAGAAACATTTTCTGATCTTCTTGGGGACCCTTTGGTTCCAGCAAGCCCTTGGTTGGGGTGGCTCTTGCTGTATGAGAAAAAAAAGGTGAGGACAGAAAAAAAAATTTTGATTTAAAAGTAGTAAAAATACAAATTAAAAAATTAAAAATAAAAATGGGTTATTTAATGTAAAATTAGTTTTTTAAAAATTTGTAATTTTTAAATAATTTTTAGGGGATATTTTTTTTTTTTTTGGGATTTTATTTATTTTTTATGTTAAATTTTTTTTTGATAAATAATTTTTGAATTTTTCCGAAAAATTATTTCCCCGAAAATTTTTCGCATTAAAAAAACACTATTTCCTGGCTGCGGAGAGCCTGAGGGTTTTGTAACATTGGGCCATGCCAATATGCTGGGACTGGTTTTTTTCTTGTACAATGTGTTTTTTATAAAATACACAGATGACAAAAGCCGCTATTAGAAATCCTTACACTTCACTTTTCTGTTCATTTAAAAAAATCAAAAAACCAAGTAACTGAAATGGGGAACACACCTGACAAAGGGAATCTCAGGCCCCGCTGGGAAAAAACCGAGCTGAGGGGCCCAAAATCCTACAAAAAATAAAATAATAATAATAATAATCTTTATTTTATATAAATCCAACATATACCGCACACTTTACAAAGAAAGGGTTTTAAAACAGATAAAACCCGACATTACATTCTAAAAAAGTTACTTACAAAGAACAGATGTTAGGGTTCCTCTCGGGAAGAGCTTTCTCTATTAGGGGAGGGGGTCTCCAACCGCCGGTCCGCCGAGT